>JAACNH010001552.1:0-68555 GCA_019447015.1 Hymenochirus boettgeri | reverse complement strand
TTGTATATGCTGTATATATAATGTGTACTGCTATGTATATGATGTGTATTGATGTGTATATGCTGTGTATATTGCTAGTGTATATAATGTGTATATGCTGTTCTAAAATTGTATATGCTATGATAATGATGTATATGATGTGTATATGCGGTGTATATGCTGTGTATAGAATGTGTATATGCTTGTTATATTATGTTGTATATAATGTGTATATGATGTGTGTAATGCTGTGTAATTATGTGTATATGTGTATATATATGTGGTATATGGTATGTAATGATGTGGTATATGATTATATGCTGTATATATAATGTGTATATTGTGTATGTATGTGTATATGATGTGTAATATGCTGTAATATAATGTGTATATGATGTGTATATGCTGTGTATATGATATGTGTATATAATGTGTATATGATGTGTATATAATGTGTATATGATGTGTATATGCTGTATATATAATGTGTATATTATGTGTATATGCTGTGTATATGCTGTGTATATGATGTGCTGTGTATATGATGTGTATATAAGTGTGTATATGTAATGTGTATATGATGTGTATATAATGTGTATATGATGTGTTATGCTGTATATAGTAATTGTATATGTGGTGTATATATGTGTATATGATGTGTATATAATGTGTATATGATGTGTATATGCTGGTATTAAATGTATATGTGTTATATATGTGTATATAATGTTATATGATGGTATATGCTGTAATATATAATGTGTTATGATATGTGTATATGCTGTGTATATGAATGTGTATATGTATGTGTAATGCTGTGTATATATGTGTATATGCTGTGTATATGATGTGTATATAATGTGGTATATAAGGTGATTGCTGTATATATATGTGTATATGCTATGTATATGATGTGTATATAGGTGTATATGCTTGTGTATATGCTGTGTATATGATGTGTATATGATGTGTATATGATGTGTATAGGGAGAACGCGTCAGGACGTGCGTATCATGATCTTTGAAAAAGACAGTAGGATCTGTAAGATCCTGTTCTCATGGCGTAATCTACTGCCCCCGCAACCCCCCCTGGCCCGGCAGTAGGCCTACCACACCCAAGATACCTCATACGATCAGCCGTTTTAAACCTGAAACATACGCGCAATCAGCTTTCAAAAGACCGGACCAAACTCCGAACTGAACCCAGAAGTTCAGGTAGGTCTTTTAAACAGCTGATTTTGTGTATGTTTAATTCATACTGCGATCAGCTGTTTAAAATGTCCTGACGTGGTCCCTGCAGGTATATCCGTCTGTCTGTTATTTTTCATTGCCATGTTGTGTACCCAGCTTAAGTTGTTTTTTTATCATCCAAATGGCTTTTTTAAGGGAGTCTGACAGGTTATTTGATCTTCTATCTGTCAGTGCAGGTGTATCTGTCAATGCGGGTGTATCTGTCAGTGCAGGTGTATCTGTAATAACAGTGATACGGAGGGTACAGCTGTCAGGATGATGTTCTTAATATATCCCACCCTGTATTAACTCTGTGATAAAGTTCTCCCTGCTGGAACCTTGAGAAACTGTTTGTCTTTTTAGAAGTCTTTTAGGATTATAGGCACCAAGGATTTAATGCCTTTATATGATTAATTTAAGGGAGAGAGTGGTTCCCAGTCATTAATAAATAATATAACAGTGTTTCATCCAGCACCACCTCTCCCAGTATTATATCTTGTGTTTAATGTATATTTTAAATGTACCAAGCACACTGTTGGGGGATATGCAGTTAGTCCTTTGTCCACAAGATGGCTCAATGGGTAAAACTGGGATTGCCTGTTGTAAATTAATTATTCCGGTGCCCATACGTCTGGCCTGTAGATTGAGTTGTTTAATTGCTGATTGGTCTGCTGCTCTCAACAACCTGATGATTGGCTGCTGGTTGAAGGTTGGTTATTTACACTTCAAAGGGAATTTGGGAATGTAAGAACACCGTAGCCCCCTACATCAGAAACGAGATGAGGATACATGATTAGGCAGTTTCCAGCAGCTCAGAGAGCTTGAGAGCAAGGGACCGGGTATGTGTACATGATCCAAGAGGCAGCAGAGCAGGAGACCCAGCACAGATCACAGCACTTTAAAACTAAAGCAGAAGTCCAGAGATCCCAGGGACTGCATCCCAAGACAGTACTTGGTAGGATATGGTTGGGCTTGGTAGATAAGGTTGTGCTGGTACTGGTACGTTATAATAAAGCTCCTCCAATTCTAAAAGAGCTTGTGTGCCGGTTTTCTTATTACCCACAACCTCACACAGGCGTCCTGTGACAGCCCCTTTCCTAAATCTGTTTTAGATCTTTCTGCCCATCTTTTATATTCATTGTCACTGTGTAGATTCTTGTTACCCTCACAAACTGCCCTTTGGAATACCAGGGAGCATGCCCGAGGGTGCAAATGGGTGAAAATGCAAGAGTTAGTAGCCGTCTCTTCCTGAACGTCTAGTTTGTAGCTGTCTCTCTTTAACGTATACCTCATCATCCAGGAAATTGACTGTGCTCTTTGAGATTTTCTCTTGTGAGGAAAATGTTAAGTGTATTGACGTTACGTCTATCTAGGAATTAATTGAGAAAGCTGTGGGGGTCATGCTACAGGATAAAGATATCATCAATATATCTCAGCCATACAACTGAAACTGTCCTAAATCAAATGATACCCTATATCCATCAGTGGATAGAGAGATATAGCCACAATAGCCTCAAAGATAGGCAATGCATAACTTCGGCTGTGCATATTTTTTTTTTTAGTAAACACCCCCTTACATGGGAAAGAACCCTAAAACTATATACATTTGGAATTTTCATACCTACAGATATGTCCCATTATTTTATCCATACATGCAGATTTTGTACAAGAATATGAGGAAAAAATTACTTTTAAGGTTAAAAATTTTGAATTTTGAATTAAATTTCAACCTCTTACATGTCATAAATCAAACGATATGCCATATCCATGGGTGTACACAGAGACATGGCTACTAACTACACAAAAGGAACCAATGCATGTGTAAAAGTACAGAAAAAAATAACCAGCTTAGTAGTTTGGATATATTTCAATTTTTTAAAGTAAACACCCCTCAAATTCAGAAACCCCCACAAAGTATATATTTGTTATAATCTACACACCTAGCCCTATTTATAAAAGATCGTTCTCGTTATCGAAAAAATAACGATCACTATCTTAAAATAACGACCGGTATTTTCCGATATCGGAAAATCAGCGTTAAACCATGCCATTCTTTCACCCGTATGTGCAGAATTCCACAGGAAATTTTTGTTCAGGCTTTTAGAAGAATTCCACACACCATTTTTTCCTTTTTCTTTGAAATTTGCCCCTTTTGCAGATTTTTTAAAATAAAAGTGGAAAAAAATGTTGAAACTTTTCCATCAATGGTTGTGAAGACACTGCCAGCAAATAAACTCAAATGAGGCCAATGTTAACTTTAGATCTGAACTCTAAGGGAACCCTTCATAATTCAATCTATTTCACTTACTAATAAGTAATAACCCTATTGGTTATGACATTTCTTATAGTTTTTGATAGAAATATGTCCAAAGTCCAATCCAAATGAATCTATCGCTAGACATTTAATGATTGTTTTAGGAAAATGTCGAGACAATTTTTCTGTTTTTTGGTGGGGTGAAATCTGTAATGAATTGCCACAAGCCCCTTTTTTAGTGGTGTTATACCTAATGGTATGGAGATTGGGAATTTCTAGGAGGTTGGCACCGCTTGGAGAAGACCCATTTTTTTTGTCTAAAATTGGTTTTATTGGGGGTAAAAAGATGTGTTTTATTTGGTGTGTGTTTAACTTTATTATCATTTTATCATCAACACCAAAGATTGTGATAATAATTTACTATTTTCCAAGTTGTAGTAGAGAGTTGTACCGTGTTTAATAGATGCTGTACAAGTGCTTGGAAAGCTTCATTTCCAATTATTCTAGTTAGCCAATAAGGATTATTTTATATCCGAGATGTCTTCACTTTATTTTCCAAGTTGAAACCTAATAGAAAAACATTTCCCAGAAATCGTTATCCAGGAGTGATTTTTTGTTATTAGCAAAGATCAATACTTAGATGTGTCTCCATTTTCTTTGATCCCTAAATTTATTGTTAATAAAAAAGAATATATATTTTAAAAACTCATTGGAACTGGGAAAAAAAACCCAAAAATCTCACAGTCACTTACCTACTACATAGAAAGTTGTTTCAGTTTTAATGTTTTTCCATAACAAGAGACACAAATATTTTCTGTTTAACAACCAACTTTTATTGATGTTACCAACTTCATATAAACATTTATTTTAAAAGTCCAACTTCCCATCTAAACTGTACATTGAGCTGTGAGAAAGCCACTTCCGCCAGTTCCCCGCTCGTCCCTACTACTCCCCCTGTACCCATGTGTATAGACGACAAGACAGAGAGAAAAACAGGGGCCAGGAGCAGGTCAGACACTGCAACAACAGCTTTTTGACAGCTCAATGTACGGCTTAGACAGCAAACCTGTCGGGAAATGTCTTTTTAGGAGGGGAAAGTGGTTTGGGTGGTACAGTTCCCTTTAAGGATTTACCATGTGGGATATCATTTAAAACAAACACTGTGTGAGCCTTTTAATTTGTATTAAAGGGACAGCAGCCCATTCTCTTATGTAAGGTACTAATACCTGTAATGGGTGTTTTTTTTTTTTCAACACCGTGGTAAAAGTAGTTTTCCCGAGTCCAATAAACCTTATTGACCATGGATCCATCTTCTCAATATAGTTCAGTTCAAATAATTCTCATAAGGGATTAACTTGATCTTTCCATTGGACAGAAGTTGACGTATAACTTCCCCTTTAATAATGTCACATTATCACAACAGATCCTTGTACACACTGTGAATGGAGAACCCAGTCGGATGACTGAAGAATGGTCAGGTCCAGTGGATGTAACGGAATGTTACAGATATACCATGACCTGGATGGAGGAACCTTCACAAACATTATCACAACATTGACTTACTGTCTGCCCATAGTACAATTCTATAGTATTATCCATACCACATGTGCCATTTATATGGAGACCATGCACAGTACTGATGGATATTTCCCACCGCACAAACAGCATCTTCACTGTTTGTTTATCACTTGTGTTCTATAGTTTCCAGTCACACAGGGTTATTCAATAAAAGTTCTTATCGTTTAAAATGGGGCTAATTTTGCCCCAACCAATCAGATGTTAGCTTTCAAATGTTAAATGAGATCTGATTGGTTGTGGCAAAATTAGCACCATTTAAAGATAAGAACTTTATTGAATCTCCCTGTCAATGTCCTACTAAGACAGGGCTTTAAATGTGCTAAAGGCATGTCCACCCCAAACTAAAATTGTATATTAGCAGATCCCCAGACACAAACTGTAATAATTATAAAGATCTTAAAGGGCATGTCCACCCCAAACTAAATTTGTATATGAGCAGATCCCCAGACACAAACTGTAATAATGATAAGATCTTAAAGGGCATGTCTACCCCAAACTAAAATTGCATATTAGCAGATCCCCAGAACCAAACTGTAATAATATAAATCTCTTAAAGGGCATGTCTACCCCCAAACTAAACTGTATATTAGCAGATCCCCAGAACCAAACTGTAATAATTATAAAGCTCTTAAAGGGCATGTCCCCCCCAAACTAAAATTGTATATTAACAGATCCCCAGACACAAACTTTAATAATTATAGATCTTAAAGGCATGTCCCCCCAAACTAAAATTGTATATTAACAGATCCCCAGACACAAACTGTAATAATTATAAAGATCTTAAAGGCATGTCCCCCCCCAACTAAAATTGTATATTAACAGATCCCAGACACCCCAGACACAAACTGTAATAATTATAAAGATCTTAAAGGGCATGTCCACCCCAAACTAAAATTGTATATTAGCAGATCCCCAGACCCAAACTGTAATAATTATAAAGTTTAGTTTTGGGGGGGGACATGCCCTTTAAGATCTTTATAATTATTACAGTTGGTGTCTGGGGATCTGTTAATATACAATTTTAGTTTGGGGGGACATGCCCTTTAAGATCTTTATAATTATATAAGTTTGTGTCTGGGGGATCTGTTAATATACAATTTTAGTTTGGGGGGCATGCCCTTTAAGAGCTTTATAATTATTACAGTTTGGTTCTGGGGATCTGCTATAATACAGTTTTAGTTTGGGGTAGACATGCCCTTTAAGAGATTTATAATTATTCAGTTTGTGTTCTGGGGATCTGCTAATATGCAATTTTAGTTTGGGGTAGACATGCCCTTTAAGATCTTTATCATTATTACAGTTTGTGTCTGGGGATCTGCTCTATAACAATTTTAGTTTGGGGTGGACATGCCCTTTAAGATCTTTATAATTATTACAGTTTGTGTCTGGGGATCGCTAATAACAATTTTAGTTTGGGGTGGACATGCCCTTAAGCACATTTAAAGCCCTGGTCTTAGTAGGACATTGACAGGGAATTCAATAAAAGTTCTTATCTTAAAAATGGTGCTAATTTTGCCACAACCAATCAGATCTCATTTAACATTTGAAAGCTAACATCTGATTGTTGGGGCAAAATTAGCACCATTTTAAACGATAAGAACTTTTATTGAAAACCCGTGTGACTGGAAACTATAGAACACAAGTGATAACAAACAGTGAAGATGCTGTTTTGCGGTGGGAAATATCCATCAGTACTGTCATGGTCTCCATAAATGGCACATGTGGTTATGGAAAATACATAGAATTGTACTTATGGGCAGACAGTAAGTCAATGTTGTGATAATGTTTGTGAAGGTTCCTCCATCCATGTCATGGTATATCTGTAACATTCCGTTACATCCACTGGACCTGACCATCTCTAGTCATCCGACTGGGTCTCTCCTTCACAGTGACTTGTACAAGGATCTGTTGTGATAATGTGACATTATTAAAGGAAGTTATACGTCAACTTCTGTCCAATGGAAAGATCAAGTTTAATCCCTTATGAGAATTATTTGAACTGAACTATATTGAGAAGATGGATCCATGGTCAATAAGGTTTATTGGACTCGGGAAAACTACTTTTACCCAGGTGTTGAAAAAAAAAAACCATTCAGGTATTAGTACCTTACATAAGAGAATGTGGCTGCTGTCCCTTTAAATACAAATTAAAAGGCTCACACAGTGTTTGTTTTAAATGATATCCCACATGGTAAATCCTTAAAGGGGAACTGTACCACCCAAACCACTTTCCCCTCCTAAAAAGACATTTCCCAACAGGTTTGCTGTCTAAGCCGTACATTGAGCTGTCAAAAAGCTGTTTGTGCAGTGTCTGACCTGCTCCTGGCCCCTGTTTTTACTCTTCGTCTTGTCGTCTATACACATGGTTACAGGGGGAGTAGTAGGGACGAGCGGGAGAACTGGCGGAAGTGGCTTTCTCACAGCTCAATGTACAGTTTAGATGGGAAGTTGGACTTTTAAAATAAATGTTTATATGAAGTTGGTAACATCAATAAAAGTTGGTTGTTAAAACGAAAATATTTGTGTCTCTTGTTATGAAAAACATTAAAACTGAAACAACTTTCTATGTATTAGGTAAGTGACTGTGAGATTTTTGGGTTTTTTTCCCAGTTCCAATAGAGTTTTTAAATATATTATTCTTTTTTATTAACACTTAAATTTAGGGATCAAAGAAAATGGAGACACATCTAAGTATTGATCTTTGCTAATAAAAAATCACTTCCTGGATAACGATTTCTGGGAAATGTTTTTTCCTATTAGGTTTCAACTTGGAAAATAAAGTGAAGACATCTCGGATATAAAATAATCCCTTTTATTGGCTAACTAGAATAATGGAAATGAAGCTTTCCAAGCACTTGTACAGCACTCTATTAAACAGGTACAACTCTCTAACAACTTGGAAAATAGTAAATTATTACACAATCTTTGGTGTTGATGATAAAATAATATAAAGTTAAACACACACCAAATAAAACACATCTTTTTACCCCCCAATAAAACCATTTTTAGACAAAAAAAATGGGTCTTCTCCAAGCGTGCCAACCTCCTAGAAATTCCCAATCTCCATACCATTAGGTATAACACCACTAAAAAGGGGGCTTGTGGCAATTCATTACAGATTTCACCCACCAAAACACAGAAAAATTGTCTCGACATTTTCCTAAACCAATCATTAAATGTCTAGCGATAGATTCATTTGGATTGGACTTGGACTATTTTCTATCAAAAACTATAAGAAATGTCATAACCAATAGGGTTATACTTATTTAGTAAGTGAAATAGATTGAATTATGAAGGTTCCCTTAGAGTTCAGATCTAAAGTTTACATTGGCCTCATTTGAGTTTATTGCTGGCAGTGTCTTCACACATATGAGGAAAAGTTTCAACATTTTTCCACTTTTATTTTAAAAAATCTGCAAAAGGGGCAAATTTCAAAGAAAAAGGAAAAAATGGTGTGTGGAATTTCTTCTAAAAGCCTGAACAAAAATTTCCTGTGGAATTCTGCACATACGTGTGAAAGAATGGCATGGTTTATAACGCTGATTTTCCGATATCGGAAAATACCGTTCGTTATTTTAAGATAGTGATCGTTATTTTTTCGATAACGAGAACGATCTTTATAAATAGGGCCCTAGGTGTGTAGATTATAACAAATATATACTTTGTGGGGGTTTCTGAATTTGAGGGGTGTTTACTTTAAAA
Source organism: Hymenochirus boettgeri (assembly GCA_019447015.1). Classification (NCBI taxonomy): domain Eukaryota; kingdom Metazoa; phylum Chordata; class Amphibia; order Anura; family Pipidae; genus Hymenochirus; species Hymenochirus boettgeri. Next base: position 59,813 of record JAACNH010001552.1, on the reverse strand, counting down.
AATTGAAATATATCCAAACTACTAAGCTGGTTATTTTTTTTCTGTACTTTTACACATGCTTGGTTCCCTTTTGTGTTAGTTAGTAGCCATGTCTCTGTGTACACCATGGATATGGCATATCGTTTGATTTATGACATGTAAGGTTGAAATTTAATTCAAAATTCAAAATTTTTAACCTTAAAAGTAATTTTTTCCTCATATATTCTTTGTACAAATCTGCATGTATGGATAAAATAATGGTTACATATCTGTAGGTATGAAAATTCCAAATGTATATAGTTTTTAGGGTTCTTTCCATGTAAGGGGGTGTTTACTAAAAAAAAAAATATGCCACAGCCCTGAAGTTATGCATTGCCTATCTTTGAGGCTATTTGCTGCTATATCTCTCTATCCACTGATGGATATAGGGTATCATTTGATTTAGACAGTTTCAGTTGTATGGCTGAGATATATTGATGATATCTTTATCCTGTAGCATGACCCCCCCAGCTTTCTCAATTAATTCCTAGATAGACGTAACGTCAATACACTTACATTTTCCTCACAAGAAAATCTCAAAGAGCACAGTCAATTTCCTGGATGATGAGGTATACGTTAAAGAGAGACGCTACAAACTAGACTGTTCAGGAAGAACGGCTAAACTCAACTTGCATTTTCACCATTTGCACCCTCTGGGCATGCTCCATGGTATTCCAAAGGGCAGTTTGTGAGGGTAACAAGAATCTACACCAGTGACAATGAATATAAAAGATGGGCAGAAGATCTAAAACAATTTAGAGAAAGGGGCTGTCACAGGACGCCCTGTGTGAGGTTGTGGGTAATAAGAAAACCAGGCCACACAAGCTCTTTTAGAATTGGAGGAGCTTTATTATAACGTACCAGTACCAAGCACAACCTTATCCTACCACAGCACAACATATCCTACCAAGTACTGTCCTTGGGATGCAGTCCCTGGGATCTCTGACTTCTCTTTAGTTTTAAAGTGCTGTGATCCTGCGCTGGCGTCTCCTGCTCTGCTGCCTCTGGATCATGTACACATTACCCGGTCCCTTGTCTCTCAAGCTCTCTGAGCTGCTGGAAACTGCCTAATCATGTATCCTAGCTCTGTTCTGATGTAGTGGGCTACGCTGTCCTTACATTCCCAAATTCCCTTTGAAGTGTAAATAACCAACCTTCACCAGCAGCCAATCATCAGGCTTGTTGAGCAGCGACCAATCAGCAATTAAACAACTCAATTCCTACAGGCCAGACGTATGGGCACCGGAATAATTAATTTACAACAGGCAATCCCAGTTTTACCCATTGAGCCATCTTGTGACAAAGGACTAACTGCATATCCCCAACAGTGTGCTGGTACATTTAACATATCATTATTAACACAAGATTATACTGGGAGAGGTGGTGCCTGGATAACACTGTTATATTATTTATTAATGACTGGGAACCACTCCCTCCCTTACATTAATCATATAAAGGCATTAAATCCTCTGGTGCTCTATAATCCTAAAAGACTTCTAAAAAGACAAACGTTTCCCTCAAGGTTCCAGCAGGGAGAACTTTATCACAGAGTTTAATACAGGGTGATAATATCAGAACATCATCCTGACAGCTGTACCCTCCGTATCACTGTTTATTACAGATACACCGCACTGACAGATACACCTGCATTGACAGATACACCTGCACTGACAGATAGAAATCAAATAACCTGTCAGACTCCCTTATAAAAAGCCATTTTGGATGATAAAAAAACAACTTAAGCTGGGTACACACATGGCAATGAAAAATAACAGACAGGACGGATATACCTGCGGGACCACGATCAGCCATTTTAAACAGCTGATCGCAGTATGAATTAAACAACACACAATCAGCTGTTTAAAGACCTTACCTGAACTTCTGGTTCAGTTCCGGAGTTTGGGTCCGGTCTTTTGAAAGCTGATTGCGCGTATGTTTCAGCTGTTTAAAACGGCTGATCGTATGAGGTATCTTGGGCTTGTGGTAGGCCCTACTGCCCGGGCCCAGGGGGGTTGCGGGGGCAGTAGTTACGCCACTAGACAGGATCTTACAGATCCTACCTGTCGTTTTTCAAAGATCATGATACGCACGGTCCTGAGCGTTCTCCCTATACACACATATACACATCATATACACATCTATACACAGCATATACACAGCATAACACATCATATACACATCATATACATAGCATATCACATTATCACAGAATACATATAACACATATATACACAGCATAACAATATACACATCATAACACAGCATATACACATCAATACACATCATACACATAGCAATACACATCATATACACATATATATACATGACAATATATACACATATCATATACATCATATACACATATACAGCATATACACATCATATACACATTATTCACATCATATACACATTAACACACATATACACATTATATATACAGCATATAACCATCATATACACCATTATAATACACATCATTACACATTATATACACAGCCATACACATTATATACACATCATATACGACAGCACATCATATACACATCATATACACAGCATATACACATAAATACACTATATATACAGCATAACACATCATATACACATTATATCACACATATACACATATATACACATTATATACACGCATAAACACACATATACACTCATATACACATTATATATACAGCATTACCTCATATACACACTTACATACACAGCATATACACATATATATACAGAATACACATCATATACACATCATATACACAGCAATACACATCTAATATCAAGCATATACACATAATATACACAGCATTTACACATCATATACACATTCTATATCACATAAATACACAGCATATACACATCATATACACACATATACAGAATATACACATCATATACACATCATATACATACCATATACACATTATATATACAGCATAACACATTATATACACAGCAATTACACATCATATACACATCATATACCACATCATATAACATAGCATATACACATTATATATACACATAAACACATATACACATTATATACACATATATACACATCATATACCCAGCATAACATACACTCATATACACATCATTCACATCATATAACAACAATATACACATTATTATACAGCATATACACATCATATACACATCATATACACATCATATACACCTCATATACCCATTATATATACACATATATCACAGTCATATATACACATCATATACACAGCATATACACATCATATACACATCATATACATAGCATATACACATTATATATACAGCATATACACATTAATATACACAATTATATACACATCATATACACAGCATATACACATCATATACACATCATATACACATCATATACACATTATATACACATCATATACACAGCATTACACAGCATATAACAATCATATACACATCATAATACATAGCATATACACATAATATACAGCATATACACATTATATACACATTATATACACATCAATACACCAGCATATAACACATCATAACACATCATATACACATTATATACACATTATATATACAGCATATACACATCATATACACATTATATACACATTATATATACAGCATATACACATCATATACACATCATATACACACATATACACATTATATATACACATATACACATCATATACACATTATATACACATCATATAACACATTATATACACAGCATATACCCATTATATATACAGCATATACACATTATATACACAGCATATACACAGTTATATACACATCATATACACATTATATCACAGCATATACCATTATATACACATCATATACACATCATATACACATCATATACACAGCATATACATATCATACTACACAATCATATACACCATATACACATTATATATACAGCATATACACATCATATACACATCATATACACATCATATACACATCATATACACATCATATACACATCATATACACATTATATATACAGCATATACACATCATATACACATCATATACACATCATATACACATCATATACACATTATATATACACAGCATATACACATCATATACACAGCATATACACAGCATATACACATCATATACACATCATATACATAGCATATACACATTATATATACAGCATATACATATTATATACACTTATATCACATCTTATACACAGCATATACACATCATATACACATCATATACACATCATATACACATCATATACACATCATATACACATCATATACACATTATATACACAGCATATACACATCATATACACAGCATATACACAGCATATCACACTCATATACACATCATATACATAGCATACACATTATATACAGCATATACACATTATATACACATTATATACACACATATATCACTCATAACACATCATATACACATCATATACACATTATATACACATTATATATACCAAGCATATACACATCATATACACATTATATACACATTCTATACAGCATATACACAGCATATACACTCATAATACAACATATACACACATTATATATACAGCATATCCACATCATACATATTATACACATCATTACACATATATACCACTATACACATATATATACAGCATATACACATTATATCACAGCATAATACACATTATATACACATCATATACACATTATATCACAGCATATACACATTATATACACTCATATACACTCATATACACATCATATACACAAGCATATACAATCATATACACATCATATACACATCATATACACATTATATATACACATCTATACACATCATATACCATCATATACACATCATATACACTATCTACACATACATACACCATCATATACACCATATACACACACATCATATACAACACATATACACGCAATATACACAACTATACACATTATATACACATCATTACACATTTCACAACATATACACCTCATCTACACATTATATATACACATTACACACATACTACACATCATAACAATCATATACACATTATATATACAGCATATACACATCATATACACAGCAATACACATCATATACACATCATATACACATCATATACACATCATATACACATCATATACACATTACATACATACCAGCATATACACATTATATATACACAGCATATACACATCATATACACATCATATACACAGCATATACACATATATACACATTATATATACAGCATATACCACATCATATACCATATACTACATCATATACACTATATACACATCATATACACACCATATACACATTATATATACAAGCATATACACAATCATATACAATACTACACATTATATACACAATCATAACACATATATACACAGTATCTATACACAGTATCTATACACAATATATATACATTATTTATACACAGCATCTATACACGTATCTATAAACAGTATATACAGTATCTATACACAGCATCTATACACAGCATCTATACACAGCATTACACATTATTTATACACAGTATCTTACACTGTCTATAAACAGTATATACACAGTATCTATACACTGTATATACACAGTATCTATACACTGTATATACACAGTATCTATACAGTATATGCACGTAATACACAGTAATACCTACAAGTATCACAGTATACACATATCATACACAGTATACACAGTATACTAACATAGTATGACTTATACACAGTATATACACAGTATCTATACACAGTATCTATACACAGTATCTATACACAGTATATACACAGTATATAACCAGTATCTATACACAGTATAAACACAGTATCTATACACATTATATACACAGTATCTATACACAGTATACTATACACAGTATCTATCACAGTATAAACACAGTATCTATACACAGTATATACACAATATCTATACCAGTATATACACAGTATACTAGACATAGTATCTATACACAGTAATACACAGTATCTATACACAGTATACTATACATGGTACTTAAACAGTATCTATACACATCATATACACATCATATACAACATCATATCATATACGCACATATATGCATTATATATACACATCATATACACATCAAATAAAGCTTCATGGTGTAAGCATGGTAGACCCTGCCCAGATCTTGAAGTGACAGCAAGCAATGTGCCCAGATCTCGTGGGCCCACAGTCCCCAACAGTCTCTTATACACAGCATATACTGTATAGAAACAAGGAGCCTGTGTGGTTTCCCACAATCGCAGGCAACTCCCTTTACTTTAGATTCGCATGGAGACTTGCCACCCCCCGGCCAAGGTGAAATTTTCAGTGTGGCCATTTCCGAATGCTAAGAGAACGTCTCTCAGCTTTCTATCTAATTCAGTGATATGTGTGGGGTATTGTACCAATATACAATTGTAGGGGTTTGTACTTGGCCTTAAACAAAAATGACACCCACACACTGTTCTAATACTAATTTGGTGGAAACCTTTTAAATTGGCAATCACAAATATAAGTGTGTTAAGGTCAGATCAACTAATAAACATTAATTCAAGCTCCAAGAATTCACTATATAACTGCGCCACATTTCCATACTGGGGAGCGTGACAACCCAGCGATTAACTATACTTTAGAATTCATGGTTAAGGAAGGGTTTTATTTGGCTTTTATATATATCCTGTCAGAGCAGATCCAATCACCCACACACCACACCACATTCATGCATTCAAATGTGGGATACCAAAATGTTCTGATTGGATGTTTTAAAAGAGAGGCCCCGGAGTTCATGCTTAAATCGTTTATTTTGCATTTGTTTATATAAGTATCATGTCCATGATACCAGCTTTTCTTATACTCCATTATACTATTCATTACTATTCATTTATTCATTCAAAGACAACACCGATTCTGTTATCTGGGTTAGCTCGGTAAGACCATGGGCCACGAGACGTTAAGGGAAAGTTCAGTGGCAAAATATATTATTTTTAAAATTCTCAGTTTAATATTATGGTATTCGTTAGTTCTATTCTACGATCGCTCATCATCATTGTACAAAATCATCGCAATTTATAATACCCTTTGCTGTTTCCCTGCTTTTCAACATTAGTGAGGTTGACAATTTCAGTTTCTAACTGTCCCTTCTTCTTCACTCTTCCAGAATTGAACCTTAAGTAACAAGACACCGTGAAAAATCCCCTCTATATCGGGTTTTTCAATAAAAGTTCTTATCTGTTATAACAAACATGCGTGCTAATTTTGCCCCACCAATCAGAGTTAGCTTTCACAATGTTAAATGCATCTAGATTGTTTTAGGGCAAATTTAGCACATTTAAACCAATCATAAGAATTTATTGAATCTCTCTATATATGTGTAAGAATGTGCTGCGCATTTCACTGATCTATGATCATTATATACAATATTTGAATAAAAAGGGAATGTCCCATCTGATGGACTCTGGAATTTATCATCTTGATACCAATGTGATTTTCCCTGGTATTTAACAATCTGATTCCCATCACCACTCTACGTGGTGTCTTGATTTTCTTCTCACACTTTAACACTAGGTCAGACACACACTTTAACTTACAAATGGTAAAGGGTTCTGCCCACTGGCTGGTGGATCAGAACATTCAATTGCTTCTGCGCTCCGTAACACGCTTTTTTGTCCAAGAATATTGCACTCCAATGGATATAGTAATGGACTTGTCCCTCTTAACCTGACTATTCTCAATTTCTACTCCACACCTGTATGTCCCAGGGGAGTGGTCACATTCTTATATTAACCCACAGTTTTCTTGGAGGCGCAAACCAAGCTAGGAGATAGTATGCTCCCCAAACCACTTTAACTTATCTCCCATTCTGGCAGCATTTCTCTCTCCTAGTGTTTATTTATCAGCCTGGTAGAATAGAAAAACGTTTACGCACGATATTGTCATCTCGTTATATACGCTTGCTGTATTTAGTTTGAAAACTGTTTAGTCTGTAAAAATCCCTTATTCTAATTGGCAACCTTTCCTTATGTCCGCATTAATCTCCTATCTGGATTCCCTGCATTTATTGACAATCTGATGAACAATTTCTGCGGCCCTAACCAAACGTGGCCTATATCATAATCGAACCCCTCTTTTTTGTAGGGTAAGGTGGACCGCTATCCGCTCTAAGTAGGGGATTGACCCTGAGGTTGTTTTTCTGTACAAAGGGGTGGAGTAGAAATTTGCAGAACTTGTCAGCGTTATAGAGACAAGGCTCATACATATTTCCCATTGGAGTGCAAAGGTTTGTCACGTCCAAATGTTTGGAAAACAAGACGGACTCCTACGGACAGTCATATCATTGAACATATCAAGCAATTTTCTATTTGAATGTTCTGATCCCACAGCTCATGGGCAATACCCTTACCATGTCAGTTAAGGGGTGTCCTGACCTAGTGTTAAAGTAGTGGATAAAATACAGCCACACTCTAGAGGTTGGTGATGGCATCAATTGTTAATACCAGGGGGAAAATACATTGGGTAATCAGATATAAATCCACGAGTTTCCATCCGATATGGGACCATTTCTCCTTTTTGTTAAAGTTATAGAGCAAAATCGGGCAACCGACACTTAGGCAGGTGCCACCAAAGATATGATTTGGCCGACATTTCCTGTTGTTTTCAGTCAGTCAGCCAAATTATTGTATGGGGACTACCGACCAATCGCTGACCGTGGGGGGTCCTAAATCATCAGAATCAGACGAAAGCACATCGGATGAGTCGGAAAACCATGACCGACCTGGAGAAAATGCGGTCCACAAGATCAATCCTGTAACTTCGGACGCGATGCTTTTGGCCGCTACCCCATCCTTCCTCCTGTCTGACCATTCGAATCCTGGAACAGTCGTTCAGTATGGAAGAATTGTGAACGTGTGTACCAGCTTCATGTGGTGTGATTTGGATCATATGTGTTAATACCAAGGAATACATTGGATTTTAACATCTTAAACCAGAGTCCCATCAGCTAAATTTCTAGATGGGACATTTCCTATGTATAGTGGAAGGATAAATTGTAAATGAGATGACTGTTGACTTCTAGATCTGTAGAATGGCAGCACGTTCTTACACATTTACAGGGTTACATAAAATTTCTTATCATTTAAAATGGTGCTAATTTTGCCCCAACAACATCAGAACTTGTGGTAACATTTGAAAAGCTAACATCTGATTGGTGGGTCAGCACCATTTTAAAATGATAAGAACTTTTATTGAACTAACCCACATAGTGTGGGATTTGTTTCTAGGGTATTGTTACTTTTGGTTTTTGGAGTGGTGTCACCTTATCTCTCATAAGACCGTTGTATGTTGTTGTCCAGGTTATGTAACCAGTGGTGAGGAACGTCTGTCTACGACACGATAGAGCCTCGTGTGTCAGCGGCACGCTTTCGGCGCAGTCACAGCCTGGTATACTGTGAGGCCTTCTCTGTGTGGTTGTACTTTTACATGTTTGAAAAATACACATTTTATCTGGACTACAACGCTGTTGCGCGAAACCAATTTTTTTTCCGTTTTTGTCCTCCTTTAAATACGAATGGGCAGGTTAAAAGGTCATTATGATGTAAATACGCTCTTTTTTTTCTTTAAATATGAGTATTTGCATCGAACTTCCCCTTTAAAGCTGATTCATTCATGTTCATCAGAGGGACACGCCCTTTAGTAACTTGGATCTTGTTACGTTAAAGGGTATGTTCCACCCCCAGACATAAAAATCCTACATCAGAATTGGGGAGCAACGGTTCATGGAGTGCAGCCATTTCTGTGATGTTCCGCCATTATAGATAGATTTCCGCATTCTGAAGAAAACGCCATCTTTGCAATAATGATAGGCGTCTGTTGGTGGAGAAGGTACGATATTTATTAATCTTTCAGGACTGGTGGAGAGTAACTATAACTGATCTCTTAGTTTGAGGGGTATGGAAGGTAAGTATAGAGTTTATAATTCTGGGGTCGGACATGTCCTTTAATTGTGTTTGCACTCTTTAAAGGACATGTTCAACATTAAATAAAAACTAGTGACTGTGGCGTTATCTGCCTAGCGACCCCCATTGCTTATTTGTTAGCCACATTTTGGTTATATTGCTTATTAATTAGATAATTTAATGAGAAGTTCTATTTCTGTCTGGTCAAAGGTTCTGGCCTCCGTCTATCTGTCATGAGCTTTTTATAAGCTGGAGCATGTTGCAGGAGGCAGCAAGGTTGAAACGTCGTCATCATTGTTTGTGATGTCAGCAGAGTCAGCCTTGATTGACTGCATGGCCATCTTCTCTGCCGAATGGGGACAATAATAATCCGTAAATATATTTAGTAATGCAGTAATACACGTGCAAATTACCATACGGTTGGGGGCAGATAACTGCAATTGCCCATTTTTTGTGTCCTTGTAATGATTCAAAATTTTTATTGGCAATGTATTTTAACCTGTTTTATTAAATTTAATACTTGGAGGCCGGCAGACAAATTAACTTTGAGGAACTTTCCTTTTTTCCTTTTCTGTGCTTTAATTCGGGACTAAGTTGGTTTTTCACTGTCAATCTGAGTGCCAGATTCTGTTCTCGTCACAGGCCCTTTGTGCGAAGATCAGCAAAAGTAGTCGGTACCATCCATTTCCAGAGGGCTGGAAGTGAATTCTTCTGCGTTGGCGGATCGAAGAGGCTTTTTAGTGAAAATCTGACCACTTGCAATCAGACGTTTGCACTACACGTCCTATAACGTCGGTGGCTACTCATCAACATCGCCTGCCGGTCGATCCTTTACATATATGATTTAGTCAACACTCCCCTTCCTGAGTCTGTGGCCGTTTACTACCCCCAGATCACGGTAAATCTGCAGGGTTTAATGTTTTCCTGCTAGTATTTTTCAAAGACACATCTTTTAAGCTTTCAACGTATGACTGGTCAGGGATCTAGAGCTCGCCTTAATTGCAGCAATGACATTAATCGTCAGCAGCCAATTAGATGTTATCCTACATTTCCCAGTACAAGGTAACCTCGATATTTTGGCATGGGTACCTCAACCATTTGCTGACTGCTTTTACCATCTACTTACAAATTACAATCAAACTAATAACATCTATAGAAATAGAAAATACAGATAATTAACTAACCAGAAGAACCGCTACGAGATTATATAGTAGCAACTGACGCCATTTTCCAAGTAATGGGGTGTACCCCAATCATACCCAATCAATAGGGGTAAATACGAGTTAGTGGCCCATGACGTTCCTTCTAATGTTCTCCAATGGAACCTTGGATTCAGGTCCTGTTCGGTTTTATTTTCCGCGTCCTCCTCTCCACAAATTTTAAGTTTGACATATCTGTGAAGAGATTAGAGTCTCCCGGTTTGAGGCTCTGATTGATTGGTTGGGTGCTCACATTTGAGCTGTTAATTTTGACTTACCACATGCAGAATAAGTATGAGCTTGTTATGTACATATATCCACGTTACCCTTCTAATACTGCTTGGTTTTCTCTGTTACTTTACAGGGAAAAATGTCCATATTTTTGTCAATTCCTGGCATGGTATTTAAAATGAGCCATTTATAATGCAAAACCTACAAAGTGCAGAGCATTTCAGTCCAATTAGGGGTATTGCTGAAATAAAGGTGGATCCTAGCACAACCAAGCACAAATTAATAGCTTGTTCAAGAGTAAAACAGAAGTGTCAAGTACCCACCCTCCCCCTCTGATTAACATGAGCCACGCACAATCACAATTAAAAACAAAAGTTCACGGACTCCACTGGGGATTCAAGTACTCAACCGGGAAAGTACCAGCATACGACATCCCCGTTACTCGCCCCTACAGGGCCTATGTAGGAGACAGAGGTTTAGTCCAAGCATCTTTGATGTGTTCCATACATTGTCCCAGATACAAAGCATTCATGTATTCTTTCATCCATGCTAGCACAGTATGACACACACATCAGGGTAAAATATGGTAACCAACACATTAACAAATGGTCTGCGATAATTATATATATCATTAATGCGTTTATAGGCTACCCACTGTTCTCTAATAGCACAAATTCAACGTATATCTAAAAGGAATTAAATATTGTTAATATAATGGCTTAATATTATGTTCTCATTCAGCCCCGTGGTTTATGGGGGGTTTTCTTCTGTTTTTTTTGTGATTTCCACCCCTACTGTAATGTGTGTGTATGGCTTCCAGAACCAACTATGGAGTTGCGTAATGGTTCGGCCTTGTCTCTGAAAAATGTCTGGCATGTCTGAGTAGGAATTTTGTGGTTTAAAAATTCCACATGTACCCCCGTTGTTCCTTTATACCTATGGCTTTGCCCGCTAGCCCCTGAGTTAATATTATGGCTTTGCATGGATGCAATATCAAATCACCTTTTATGGTAGAGGGACTGCACAGGGAAATGTGCCCCACCTTTTTCGTACCCAAAACATGGGTTTTTCTCTTCCGTAGTTGGGGTAATCAGATATTGATATTCTGTCTTTCCCGTTTTACCCTTTGAAAGACTGTTAATGGTGGTTTGGATCAGGGCTGGTTGCAGTCCAAAATTGTCTTGTGTAATGCATAGATACTATCAAGCACTTCATTTCCGTCGTCTTCTGGCTCCAATCTATTTTTTTCTTTGCTTTTTTTATTATGTTTATACACATACTTTGTAACTAATTTAATGATAAGCTCTCTTCCGTTTTTCAAGTGTCGTCTGCCCTCCTCCCTCGCTCAATGAGCTTTTTTTATAAGCTGAAGATGTGCAGTAGGAGGCAGCAGGGTGAAACAGCATGTCATTTATTGGCTGTTTGTCAGTTTATCACACCCCTTATATGACTGGCCTATGGGAGGAGCCACCCTCAAATTATCGTTGGGACAAATAACTCGTTTTTTTAAGGGTGGAAATGCCCCTTTAATCTAGTTGGACTAGTAAAGACAGGCATGTATTGTTAAAAAAAAAGGCAACAACTAAAAACATGTAAGATGCTCTACTGTAAGGACCAGTTTTACTTGCTAGAGACCTGTAGCCTGCCACAGTCAACTGTATATTATCCTGGCAGGTCTGATGACTTTTCATGTCTTCTGGTCTTTTGATTGTGTATCCGTAATGCTTTCAGCCCTACATTGAAATCTCCTTCCTGGTTGTTTTGAGTAGGCTTCAGAGACTGGAGGAATCCATTCAGATGTTGGGTCTTACCTTCAAAGCATGTTTCAGTGCCCTGTTTTGGTTTATCAACACCGGAGATAAGAATCGATGACACACAGTTCCAGAATGTTCCTGATGTGGTTACAGTAAGCTGTAAGGCACGTGACAGTGCGGACTACTGTTAAGTTGAAGCAGGTGGGGCGCGTTGCCATGCTGCCATATTTCGTGCTTTTTGGTTAATGGGTTAGTGCAGATAAAAACCTGGTCACTTACTTTATTATGGGTTTATATAATGTCCTAATGGGACGGCTACATTGGGCTCCTCAGAGGTTTCTAAGTGAGCTTCCTAATGTCAGACATATTGGGTGGCACCCCTGTTGGTAAGAATTCCATTGTTTTGAACACATGATTTTTACTTATATTGTAAAAGACCTAAGAATATTCTGTAAATTTATTTTCTTATAAACCCTCTTAGTTAGTTCATCTTTACAATTGGGTTTGTCAATTCCAACCAGTCTCATGACTCCTTAGCTTGAAATTGTATTCATGTCTCTTTTTCTCCTTCCAGGTGTCCCATCTTTACTTAGAGTTTTCCCTTGGGTTTGGAGATCAGCTTTTTGTATGAACCAGTGCTACGGTGTCCCGCAGGGGTCAGTACATGGGGCTGCGACCTTTTGTTTCAGGTATGTGACCATGTTTAACCAGCTGGATGGTCTAGGTCTGATTGCAGGTTGCTGCAGTGCACCTATTGGTTTTAAACATTTGATAGTATGGAAATTGTTATACATATGTGGAGCCGTCGTAGTTTACATTAATGTATACTTTCCTTTCATTGGACGTCCCTTTTACTGTGTTTACATCTTAGGTTCTCATCCCAAACACATATCCTTCAGGGTCTTGTCATTTTATGCACTCTGGCGTGTTCATGTGTCCGTCCGTACGTATAGATCCACTGCTATTAAACCTATTTTGGTCCAGGCAGTTTTTATTTTAATGCAGTGTTACATTTTTCACCTAACTCTATAAATCGTAACTCACCAACTCTATTCTTACAGACAGGCTTGTACACTATAACTATAAATTTACTAAAAGGAGAATTACAGTTTGCAGAAACATTCAAAATGAAAGTACCTGTACAGGGAGGTAGATTGGTACTTTCAACCTCCAATAAAACCAATTATTTCTATAAGGAGCGCAGCACAAAAAAACCTGCTTATGCCAGTCTACTGATGCTTTCACACCTATCTTTAAAGGCATGATCCACCCCAAACTATAATCCCCCCCCAGTAATGGCCCCCACCAGTAGTTATTGTAATCCTACCTCACAGCCCAGCTTCCATAGGGTTCTCCTGTAACCCCCCCCTCCCCCAAGTCCCAAAAACTGCCCACAGCAGGAGGATAGCATAGGCTCTCCTGCTACCTTGCCTCCGTATATATTTGCCATGCGTAACGCAGCTTCTCTTCTCCCCCCTCCCCCCCTCCCTCCCCCCCTCACCTTCCCCTCCCTCTCCCTCCCTCTCCGCCCCGTTCTACTATCCGTCCCCCTAAGCATAAATCCCTCTAATATTCTCTCTCTGCTCCCATGTCTCCCAGCCCAACCGCCATATTTTTTTTTTCAAGACTCCCACAAACTTCACTTCCTCTCCTCTTTCTCCGCTGCCTGAAATGACCGGCAGCCGCTTCGTGATTGGCTGCGTCAGCCAATCACAGACCGACGCGTCCCCCCCCTCTCTTGCATTATCGCAAGCAAGGGCCGGCAGTGCGGCGGAGTGACGAGGGGCGTTAGTAGATTTTGGGGGCTTTTCTGAAAAAACATTTTTCTTTATGAGGTGGCTGGGAGACATGGGGACATCATTTAAAATGATCTAAGGTGGACATAACCCTTTAACTAGAAGGAAGCCCAGGACACTAACCGGCAAAGAAAAATGAAAACTGTATCATCTGTAAGCTTCAACAAAACATATTGGGAGGTAGAATAATCATCCAACCTCCCTGCCCCAGATCATTTTTTAAAAAGTTACAGTTGTGCTTTTAAAATCTGTTACTCGTTATCTGTGTTCATTTTAAAATCTTTTGTATTTTTAGGAAATCGACTGATTTTCTTTGCCATAATAAAAACCACCGAAACTGTAAAGGCTCTCACTTCCTCAGGCAACAGAGTCAGGAACTCTGACTGTGGTGGTCTGAAGCAGAGAAGAGGTGGGTTACCCTAAGCAAATATTTTTAAAGGGACATAACCAATGCTGGCCATACACTGGCAGATACATAGATAAATTTTAACAAGCAATAGTTCTTTCCTCCTTGTATTGTGCAAAAAGTGGGGCTGTGCGTTCCTATTTTACCTTACACTTTTGTCTATAGACTGACCTCTAATCTGTCAATATTCTAAGTCGTGTTAGGTCACCCCTAAGAGTATAAAAGTTGTTCTTGGTTATTGCTCCCCTAGATCCATACATGGAATTCAATCCTGATACTTACAGGGAGTCTGAAGGTTGATTGGAAAATGTATTGTAAAGGTGAGCAGTGGGGGAAAACAATCCAGAGTTAGACTGGGATGACCGCTGGTTAGAAACTATCTCAAGGGGCCTCTGGGAACTGTGTTTTAACACCAAATTTAAAAATCTAATAGGTAAATCGCAACCCAAACACAATAGTTAGGCTAATTTGTTATCAGCAATATATGCTCTCCTCCTTCCCCTCTCAAAAGTTTCTGCCTCTTCTTCAGCTCTCCAAGATTTTGTACAGCTGCACTGCCCAGAGGGCAGCTAGGGGGAAAGCATTCAGTGCATTGGCTGTTACTCTATCCATAACTGCTGTATCTGTATACACATTTTGAGGGCGTAAACCTCCCTTAAAACCACTAAGAACTTTTAATTGCCTCGTCCCTGATATGTTACCTGTTCCCTGTTCCTGTTAATCCACTTGGATGAACGTTTCCTCTAGGTGACGTACATACCCCTGTACATTGACCTGGGAATTGCCCTTTACAACCCCCGTATGTTAGTTTCCCCCAGGACGAATACTGAGACAAGCTGGGGTGCTGCTGTCTGAAGAGATCTTAATTGTGCCTTTTATCTCAGTTTCCATTTTTGACTTTTAAGAACACATCCTGGGAAAAAAAATTAATATTCCAGAGGTAATTATAAACTCTACCTAATAATAACAATACTGTCTCCTAACTCAAAACAATCTGTAAAGACCTCGTTCATGGTTCCGATATGTTTTATCCACCAGACAATATGAAAAGACGTCTCCATTGTTGGGACTTAAACTTGGGGCACAATTTAGAAGTTCTGCCACAGCATTTAGCTATGTTTAGTTCTATACGTATAACCTATTTGGAGGTTGTATAAGACATATGTCCCATCTAGTCCAACCTTTCATACTACCTATAATGTGCTGTATACAGTTACAATAGTCAAATTATTGGGGTTGTAATAAATACAGACGTCCATTCTAGTCCAACCTTTATACGCCTACCCAATTATTCTGTAAACTTTCTAGTAACATAGTATTGGAGGTTGTATAAAGACATACATCCATCTAGTCCACTTTATACCTACCCATATGTCTGTATAACGTTACTAGTAACATAGTATTGGAGTTTGTATAAAGCATACTTCCATCAGTCCCAACCTGTTAGACCCTACCCATAAGTCTGTATAACAGTTTACACTAGTAACATAGTATTTGGAGGTTGAGTAAGACATACGTCCATCCTAGTCCAACCTTTACTACCCTACCCATATGTCTGTATAACAGTACATAGTACAATAGTTAAAAATTGGAGGTTGTTATAAAGGACATACGACTTCCTCCAGTCCAACCGTGTTATCCCCTACCATAAGTCTGTATAACAGTTACAAGTAACTAGTATTGGAGGTTGTAAAAGACATAATCCATCTAGTCCACCGTTCTAGCCCTACCTAATGTCTGTAAAAACAGTTATCTAGTAACATGTATTGGAGATTTATAACAGCACAACATCCTCTAGTCCAACCTTTATACCCTACCATAATGTCTGTATAACAGTTTGCATAGTAACATCATGTTTTTGAGGTTGTATAAAGACCATAACGTCCATCTATCCATTGTAAAGGCAAAACGCTCCTGTACCTTTCTATGTCAGGTTAACACTGGTTCACTATCCCACAATTGCAGAATTGGATCTAAATTAGGACTTGACTCCTGATTATAAGTAGATTGTTGGTATTTCTAGTCTATTTTAATCTTGAAAAAATTCGACTTAGTACGCGAGTATTATACGGTCAATCCGTCATAGTAAATCAGTCTGTCAAATCTAGTAAGATACTCAGAAGACCTGGCTGAGACACAGAGGGGTAATGGTCTAATCTGGTAAAGGAGGAGTTTCTCAATGGCGCTAGGCCATGTGTCCCCCTTCCTTATACTCCACTCCACCAGTCAACGTGCAGGTTACTCCCCCGATGTCTTGCCCCCGCCCATGTGCGTCATCCCCTGCCGGCTATGTCACTCAATAAACGGAACACTTTCACCATTCTCACAGTAAACAACCTTTTCTAACTGTGAGAGAAACTTCTTTTCTTTCTCCATCTTAAAGGGCATGTCCAACTGTGAAAATGAACTTTAGGATAAGGTAGGTACAAAACACAGAAAGACATACCGAGTGTGACACATACATAAAATAAATATCGTTTAATACATCAAGGAAAGTAAATCAGTGCATGATTAAAGGTCACAGGCCTTGAAACACAAGTAAATAAATGCCAAACTTACGTCTTGTTCAGAATCCCAAACAAGAATAACAATACCCTATTCCATTAATAGCTCACAAGGCACTGTACTCCTTCCTCACTATGTTGCCTCGTACATGGGACAAGCATGTGCCAGTATTTTCATATACTGACGCACTGGTGTGCCCTTGGACCACACTATCATTGCGCAGACAATCACTGAAACTTATCGTCCCGTGTCAATAAATTACATTTGATCACCTGGGCTAAATATCGGTACCTGTTATAGCTGCCCTAATCCCCGAAAATATCATCTGCTCCTTTTTCTATCCGTACTTTCCTCTGCTTCCTGTTTCCTATACATCTCTGTCCTTCCTAATCGTCTATCGGCTCCTGTTTTCCTTAATCAGTAACCTTGTCTCTGCTCCTGTTTCCTTGAAATCTGATCAACATTCCTAGTCTCCTGTTTCCTTTTTAATCTGTACATGTCGCGCTCCTGTTTCCTTAGCTTCCCCGCTTCTGGCTAATCCGTACATTGCCTCTGCCCTGTTTCCTTCACTCCGTACATGTCTCTGCTCCTGTTTCCTTACATTCGTACATGTCTCTTGCTCCTGTTCCTTAATCTGTACAGTCTCTGCTCCTGTTTCCTTAAGCCTGTACATGTCCTCTGCGTCCTGTTTTCCTAATCCGTACATGTCTCGTTTCCGGTTTCTTCACTCCGTTCATGCCTCCTGCGCTCCTGTTTTCCTAAACCGTACATATCTCATTGCTCCTGTTTCCTACAAACATCATATCTCTGCTCCTGTTTCGTCTATCCGAACAGTCTCTGCTCCTTTTTCTAATCGCATACAATGTTTCTTGCTCCTTGTTTTCCTATCTGTACATGTCCTCTCTCCTGTTCTCTAATCCTACTGTCCTCTCCGTTTTCTATACTGTACATGTTTCCTATTTCTGCGCCTGTTTTCTTTCTATCACACGTTTTCTCTGCTCTGTTTTGTCCCCCTTTTCCCTTATCTGGTACCTGTCTCGGCCTCTGTTTTTCTTAATCGTAAATGTCTCTGTCTGCCCTGTTTCGTAATCCGTACATGTCTCTGCGCCTGTTTTCCTAATCCGTACACGTTTCTTGCTCTCTGCTCTTTTCCTTATCTGTACATGTCTCTGCTCCTGTTTTCTAATCCTCATGGTCTCTGCTCCTGTTTTCTAATCTGTACATGTTTTTCTTTTCTCCTGTTTTTTCTACTCCGTCCACACGTTTCCTTCTCCTGTTTCCTTATCTTGTACATGTCTCTGCTCCTGTTTTCTAATCTGTTACATGTCTCTGCTCCTGTTTTTCTAATCGTACATGTCCATCTCTGCGCCTGTTTTCTAATCTGTACAACGTTTCTCCCTGCTTCCTACTGTCATTCTCTGCTGTTCTTCTTAAACATGTCCTTCTGCTCCTGTGTTCCTTCTTACATTCTCGCTCCTCTATCTGTACATGTCTCTGCTTCCTGTTGCCTATCTGTACATGTCTCTGGCTCCTGTTTCCTTATCTGTACATGTCTCTGCTCCTGTTTCCTTATCTGTATCCATTCTTCTGCGTCCTGTTTCCTTATCTGTACATGTCCTCTGCTCCTGTTTTCCTTATGCTGTAACATGTCTCTGCTCCTGTTTTCCTTTCTGTACATTGTCCTCTGCGCCTGTTTCCTTATCTGTACATTCCTCTGCTCCTGTTTTCTTAATCTCTGTCTTCTCCTTTTTATCTGTACATGTCTCTGCTCCTGTTTTTCCTTATCTGTACATTGTCTCTGCTCCTGTTTCCTTATCGTACTGTCTCTGCTCCTGTTCCTTATCTGAACATGTCTCTGCTCCTGTTTCCTTATCTGTAAAAACATGTCTCTGCTCCTGTTTCTTATCTGTACATGTGCTCTGCTGCCTGTTTCTTATCTGTACCATGTCTCTTCTGCTCCTGTTTCCTTATCTGTCATTCCTCTCTGCTCCTGTTTTCCTTATCTGTCCATTTCTCTGCTCCTGTTTCTCTTATCTGTACATGTCCCTCTGCTCCCTGTTTTCTTATCTGTACATGTTCTTCTCTCTGTTTCCTTCTGTACATGTCGTCCTGCTCCTGTTTTCCTTATCTGTACATGTCTCTGCCCTGTTTCTTCTTTCTTGTCACATGTCCTCTCGCTCCGTTTCCTTATCTGTACATGTCTCTGCTCCTGTTTGCCTTATCTGTACATGTCTCTGCTCCTTTTCTCTCTTTCTCTGTCTTGCTCTTCTTTATCTTACTGTCTCTCCTGTCCTCCTATCTGTCTGTCCTCTCCTGTTTCCTATCTGTAACTTCTCCCTGTTATATCTGTAATGTCTCGTCTCCTGTTTTCTTCTAGGTGAATAGTTCTCCTGAAAAAAACGACGCCCCAAGAATGATGACAGATATTCGCCCTTTGCAAATTCCTTTAGTTGACTTACTGGCCCTCGGGTTAGAGACCTTTAACAGCAGCCCTATATCGTCATTTGTGTAAACGAATAGGACGCATTATACGGTAATTTCAATTACTGGTGAAATAGCTAAACTCTAGTTGGTCACTTTGCCTTACAGTTTTATAACGTAAATGTTTACATAAAGTTCTCCTTCCTCTACTTAAATTTTGAGTTGGTTGTTTCTTCCATCTCTTGGTTTGAGTGTGTTATGGAATTTTGCTTGAATTTGTAACTGTTATTTTTTTTGAACAGAAGCGCTCTCGACTTTTTAAATAGAATCAAAGGTCGGTAATGTGCTTTCCATGATTCATATAATGGTACCACGAGGTTGGTATGGCAAGAATCTGATGGCATCGTTATACTTTTGTGAATGTTACTGCATCCAGTGGGATTTTAAATGCATTATTGACCTTCAAAGGAGCCTATAAACACAAACCAATATGATTCAATGCTAGTAAAATGGTACTTGGTATACTTCATAGTGATGAAAGTTTCCTCCATGTTCTCTTCGGTTCCAGTCCCCATCATCGTCGGCCCATCCTACAGCATCATGATATATTGATATCGTAGATTGTTTAGGCCAACCTGACCAATTCCCTTGCTGCCCTTTGTAAGTTTTGCCACACAACGTATTTGAATATGCTCAAGAAGTAGATGTTTTGGTCATCTTCTCCGGTTCTATAGATGACTTTGTGTTACTGCAGTGGATCACTGGGCTCTGTAGTCTGAGCAACACTTGGAGTCCGACAGAACGTTGCATCGTACTCTTTCGCAAGCTCAAGCGGCAATACGACGAGCTGTTTCCTCCGAGCCTTCTTCCGCGTTTTTATTAAAAGCCAGAGTGAACACAACGACTCTCTGTAACTCGTATAACAATGGCTGAGTAGTGTACACAACAGGCACTTAGGGGGGTGTCCAACATTCTAACTGTTTTTCCTTATGGGTGGGTTTGGGTGCAAGGGAGCTAATTATGGTTACAAACCTTCGTTAATGAATGGGTTGCCTAAATTATTAAAAACGGTTTTACTGTAAAGCTTTTGGAAAAAATAATTGAACAAATGATTGGGTAAGGGAGATGGGTTTTGGTGTCCAGTTTGTGGTTGGTTGATTGATTTCGGTGGCAGTTCGATATTAGTCAGTGGTTTACATGTTCCTGTCTCGTGTAGGTTGTGGATTTGGCCGTTTTATGGTCGAGATTCCGTTTGGGAACCCTGTCCGAACAGTATGCTATGGCAAACTCTTCTATCTCATGTCACTACGCAGAGCAGCGAGAGTGTGGGAAATCCTCTACCCCAGCATGGATATGGCTGATTGACCTATCCAGCATCTGGTAATTCTCCTCTCTGTTTGTATTGTAAATTTAATAAAGTATTTGGTATCCAACTGGTTAATGGTCAGTGCTTCAACTAATTGTCCCACTAAGTACTAGGGAGAGCAGAAAATGTAATGTTTATATTGAATCTCCCTCTAGTAGGGTAATAGAACGTTTGCCGTCACTTCTCAGAGTGCAGCTGTCAGGTGTCCTTGTTCAAGAGGCATCTATATAGTGAAAAACAACACATTGTCCCCTTTGCACAGGTAAATTCATGTACTTTGTGCTGGCCTTACAATCCTATCCTCTGTCAGTGCCTCTGTTTTCCCATCGTGTCAGATCTGTGTGCATCACTCCCCCCTTCCCCCTCCCCCTGTTCCCAATCCTCCTATGCCTCAACTCCGGCTAACGACAGCTTATACATGTGCAGTAGGAGTTAAAGTTCTGAAAACAATCCTGAAAAACACACCCCACACAGTGGCCAATAAGAAGCAAGCTGTCCTTGTAGTCCACGGAAGAAGGAGAACAGTACAGTTTACGATCTCTCTCTTTGTGACCCCTCACAATCAGTGAAAGTTATTAAGAAGGGGATTAAAGTGGGCAGCCCTTATATACTACCATCAAAAGCTACCTCTCTCTCCCCCTGCCTGATGCTCTTAATGCTCTATTTGTATTAACAGATCAGGGATGGGGGATCACCGTCACACGGGATTTGATTGACAGTCCAAGTAGGAGTTAGAGAATGCAATCACGGTATTCTTCTGGTGTAACCAGGACAGGATAGGAATCTGTAAAAAAGTGATGACACTCTGGGGGTTTGTGGGGAATTAATAGAACACATGGAATGAAAGAAAAATAGTAAATTTTCCCACCAAGATGCCTTTAAAAATCTAATGTGGCTGTTTGTCTGGCGTAGCGTACTCGCTGGAAATGTAGCAACGTATAGCAATAGGAAATCATATATGAGTGCTAGACGACGTTTCTTGTTTCTATCCTGAATGTTGCTTCACCTTTACGTTTATTGGAACATTGTTATTTCAGAAAACCAAACAAGTTGAAGAATCCCTTTTTCCATTCCAACCATGAATTCAGAAGGGATTTGCCTCCTCACCACATTTCTCAGATGCCAGACCAGCAAGCACAATGCGGACCAGGAGCTTGTTAAAAGTATAGCCCTGGAGATCTATCAGGTATTATGAAAAAGCGTGATATTTTCCAAGCTTTACCAGGGAGAACTTTGATCGTTAGATAGCTGAAAATTTGTCATGGAATACAACACATGTAACTGTAACAAGTGTATTGTGGCATGTTCTGCTTTTCTCGTGTCGTATGCTTAGTGTGTCAACAAGCAGAAACCTTCCTGAAGTAGGACGTGAGCTTTTAGCCGCTATCACGGCGTGCACACAGGTAATCATCTCGTTGCTTCCTGGAAATTGTCCTGGATACAATTGACAAAGTGGGATGGTAATTCATTGGTATTGGAGACAGTTACCCCGTTTGAATGGTTGGGCGATACGTATTGGGTGATTTAATAAGTCACATGATCTATCTTCTGCCCTCCACCCTATTGATCTTTGAACATGTGGTCCGATTTCAGCCAAGCTTGTGAATCAGTAAAGACAGGCGTTGTGGTCATGGTCCCATTACGATTCATTCTGAATCAAGTAACCTAATTGTAATTGTGGATGTTGTACCCCAACCAAAAGATTACCAAATAATATAGTAAATAGGCTGAAAAAAAGCAATTTTCATTTTTTGTGAAATGTTTTTTTTCTATTTTTATGAAGTCATCGTTCTAAAGTGATTAGACCTTTTATATGTGTTTCCTTCTCTTGCAAGGTCCCTTGTATTTGTTTAAAGAGTACCAACGGACATCGTTGGGGATCCGCGTCCTCTAATTAAGGCTGATCCCGCAATTGCTCCTCAAAACCACAATCTCACCGAGTATAAAACAAATTGGCTTGCGTCATATGTGGAAAGGCCTGAACTGGGCTTTATGAATATGTAGTTAATACATAAAGAATTATTCATGTGAATAAGGTTTTAAACAAAGATAAGAACTGCAGATTTAAAATGTCTTTGTTTTCATCATGTTTTAAAGGGCAGTCCTACCCTGTAAACAATAAAACTGGGGACTTGTCAGTTTACCTGGCCCCACCCCCACGCTCTATTCAAAGTTTATTACACTGTATTTGTAACCAGATATTTAATGATGAGTTACATTCTGTTATGTGCCCCCCCCTCTGCTCAATGAGCTTACTATAAGCGTGAGCATGTGCAGAGATGCCCAGCCGGAGAGTATACGCAGTCACATTGGTTGTGATGTCATCGAGTCAGCCTTGATTGACCAGCATGAGGGAGGAGCCTCTCTATGGAGGCCAATGAATTATATTTAATGATCTGGTTAATAATACATTTAATAGTGCTGGATATATCATTGGGTTGGGGACATGTCATGGACCTTGGCCCCCCCTCCCTTTAAGCACCAGAGATTTCAAAGTAGCTAATTGATATTTCTTTTCTAGGAGGTAGTGCCCACAACCACTTTATTTCTTATCCGTTTTAAATCTATAATTTCCAGGGGGTAGGAAACCGTTCTCGCGCCAAACTCCACGTTTGCCCTGTTGAGCTTGTCAACAATGACTCATATGGTTGGCTACTGCTATTTTCCTCTCACCCCACCAGAATTTGTCTGCCATTTTCTGGTTGGCTTTTTGACAGCTCAATTGTTTGGCGGTTTTTACCAATGGCATAAGGTGAACTGTCTCCTGGCCTCCCTAGGAAATACAGATTTAAAAGAGGAAGAAAAGTTTTAAAGATTGCCCTTCTGGTATACATGGCAAGCTATATGTCATTTTGAATGGGCGATTTAATTAAAACAAATCAGAAATTGGCTGGTGGTTATCCTTTGTTAATGTATTTCCTCCTTGCTACACCTTTTCATGTTTATAATATAGTTAAATTTTGACATTGAATGGTACATTTTCCAGGATTAGTATTGTCTATTTAATATAGGGAGACGCACAGTGTAAAACAGAGATGTTGATTTAAAGGGGGAATAGTTGGTACAATTCTACACAGGTTATCTTTCCAAGCCTGGCCTCCTTTATTTCGGCAGCCACATTCGGCAACACCTTTGATTGGTGTAGTGCTATTTAGACATTATGAAAGGAATCTCTGAATTGGTTGAAAGGTTTTACTGCTACTAACTATAGACAGTTCAAAAGTTCTGCCACAACAATCACAATCTCACATGGCTACAAGATTTTTCTTGGTTGTGGGTAAACCAAAAAAAAGGCATGGGCAACTCGTCCTACCCATTAAAGTACCACCGGGCCTACATTTTTTAGTAACAACTTGCCCTTTTATCATACTAATACCATGACTGTGCCAAAATACTCCATTCTGTAGTGGGGAGGTAACCAATGGGAGATCATCCCATATAAATTGAAAACGGCGTGTTTTTTTTTTCTGTAGGCAATTTCATTCAGTGTTAGGGGTCTGGTGTTCTTAGGGTTTTTACATTACTGCGGGGATATTGTTTTAACTGTTTATGTTTAGCAGGAATCTTGTAGAACAAAATCAGTTGCGACGATGAGATTTCTATTTTACTGAATAGAATGTTATTCCACAGGGGCTCTTCATCTGAACTCCCTCCCTCCCTTCCATTTGAAGTTGCTCTTTGGTACTGGAAGCTTATCAGAAGCACATCTGCTGACACAGCCTGTACCAGGCATCCTATCTGACAGTATCAAACGGTACCATCCCTCCTGTCACTTGTAGTGTAGAATGTGTCACACCATTGTGCATAATGTGAATTTATATGTCGTTTTTTAAGGTTTCCTATTTAGCCAGTATGTCCAGGACGGGGCATCCAGAGGCGTCATTCAGCCAGTGGGCATGGGATTTTGGTCCTGAGTCTGAAGCATATAAACTATCTAAAAGAGCATCGTGTGTGACGGTGCCTACCTGACGATGCTCCAACTTACTCCTGTGTTTTTGAAGGCTGTGAAATCGGGAAGTCCCTTGGCTGTTACATGGCCTTAGCGGTTTCTCCTCAGTAGGACACAGGTAAACAAAGTGGAAAGTTAAATTAATTTTATGAGCCAACGAGTATAATGTATGTGAACTCTTTCTGGCCAATCATAAATAGTTCCTCAAACCATATAGAAACACAAGGGCAGGACAGGGAACTCTGAGGTGGCGTAATATCCTTATATTATATGTAAAGGAACATTATTGCTTATAATACATTAGTACCTTATTCCTTTGCTCCATTTCGCATTTTTAATTTAGCCTTGTCCCTATTCCCACCTTAGACTTAAACCCGTAGAAAGGAACACCCAGCCCATTATCTATGCGGTTTAACAATTTAATCTTTGGGAGGAGATGAGAGACATTGGTTATGAATTGACAGAGCATCTCAAGCAGGTTCCATTAGTGAAGTTAAACGACTTGCAAAAAAAGCTGAGTCATTGTTCATGCATGAACACTGAATGGAGGGGGCAGTGGGATATAAGATAAATGGTCCCTAGTGCATAGCTTGAGTGATTTTTATAAGGAATATACCACTGCAGCTCCCATTTAAATATCACACTTAGTAGTTATATGTTCATTAACATATCGACATTGAGCAAGGCTTACAATAATAATTTTGAAAATATCCCTGTGCCTATGATTAATCCATAACTCTGTATGTGGGTGTATTGTGTCGCTGGTCCCTGTGATACACACAGATCCTTCTTTTTTTTCCTCCTGTCGTGTGGACAAGTTTTGCGCTGAAGGTGCGCCTTCTGGGGTGAACTGATCCTGCGAGACACACCTTCGCGCCGCTGTGCACCATTTGGATAAAGTCCTTCCCATGTTCTACTACACGTGCCCCTTTTTCTTATTGAAAAATGAAACAGTGAGTTTTTCGTTCTTAGTTTCTCCGTATGGTGCATTGTTGATAAAACCCATTTGGCAACCGTATACACCATACACACTCATTAGGATACTGCCGGAAAGCACCAACCGTGGTGTTCGAGTGCGACTGTACATTTATTCGCCTTTAAGAGTGCGTGCCCCTGGGGTTGGGGTGTCTGATCCATTTGCACACAACCACTTAAATGGTGCATTAGATTTTTTTGTGTGTCCCTTTTCATGTAAATCCCTCGTTTCTTTGTGTGGTGACCATTTTGCAGTTTCTGGTCCCACATGCACCTGTTCCTACAGCTGACACATGGCGTTCCTCCGGGGATACTCTAACAATTCCCATAAAGTCACTCACAACTTAACCGGAAATTAATTATGGGAAAAATGCCAAGCTTCTTACCAACATGATCTTGGTGAGAATTTAAATTGGCGACAGTGGTCTCTGAGGCAAGTAATATAATTGATCGTCCCTCGACCAAATCCAGGATTCAGGATTCACTGGTTCCCGTTCTAGGGAACTCAATCAGATCACGATACAAAAGGAAAAGGTATCCAGGACAATGCGTTAAATATGCTAACACACACAGTGTTTTTATTGGCACAAACCCATGTAAACACTGTCAGGGTTATTACAATAAAGTTCTTATCTTTTAAAATGGTGCTATTTTGCCCCAACCATCAGATGTTGACTTCAAAATGTTAAATTAAGATGTTGATTGGTTGGTGCAAAATTAGCACCATTATAAACGATAAGAACTTTTATTGATCCCCCGTGTGTGCGTTCACCATATTTAACCGTGTCCTGGATTCCTTTTCCCTTTGGTATCGGGTCTCCTGAGGCAAGTACGGGTTAACAAAAACCGCTTCTCACCCCTGTCCCGGATTTGAGCATGCTAAGGCACCCCGGCCTAGTAGTATAGTGTGTATATATATCTATATATAATACACTTTTCCCTCCATGTCATAATGATACCAGGCAGTTCTGTTGTCCTGTTTTTGTGCCGACAACCCATCACCTAATGTGATTTTGTGCCAAGACCACCCCTTTATAAACACATGTCCAACTATCATTAGTACCTGATGCTGATGTAATTCCACCCCTGATAGTTATAGGCTATTACAGTTTACATCCGTGTTTTTGGAAGATACGAACATTTTCACGGGAAAGAACTGGAACGGTGTTCAAGAACGATCTTTATGAGTAAGTAAATTAACATGAATTTTATCAGAAATACGATCTTGTCAACAAATGTGCTTTATTTTTATTGAGATTTGGTAGAAGATTTGATCTGATATAACTGTAGATGTGGTAACTTAATTTTTGTATAGGCCTTTTGATATTGTGGCGCATAGGTGACCTATGGTCTTATTGTTTACACTAAAGATCTATTGGCTTGAACACTTTTGACATTGATTAGATGATGCTTGATGGCCCTATACCAATGTTAGTATAAAACACCAATGAAACAGCAGGTGTTAATAAACGGCAACAACCCAAATAAGGTGCAAAGACAATCCAAATATTTTGTTCCATACAATTCCGATCAACAAAAACAAATCAGTGAGGAGAAAAAAAACACTATCCTTCTAAAAACACCCAAACCCTAAATGCTAGATGTAGTGTATACCAGTGTAGTATATAGACTACAGTGGATACAAAAGTCCCTTCTATCCAACTAAAAATCATCACATGGCAATCAACAAGTTATTATTAAATAAACTTTCTACATAATAAATAAATTAAACGAGAGGAAACCCGTATTAAGATCAAACAACCGCAGATCACTCAGTGGATATGGGGATAATGTTCTGAGATTTAAGGCTAAGGAGAGTTAAAAATTGAAGATAAAAAACACGTCAGACATGCAAAGATGGACTCCTTTATGCGGAACCTGCACTTCTGTCATCACCTATCTATATAGTGAGTCCGCGATTGTTCAGATCATCCAGGTGTGCCAACTTTCTGCGCAACCGCACCTTTTTGGTGATGCTTATGTGCCTGTTTCTCACGTTTGCTCCCTCCCTATCCGTACGTCATTGGTCATAATGGACCGATGGAACGCGGTAATGAAACGCTCATTGCGTGCCAAGTCGGATTTAACCCTTACTTCAGTCCTGAGTAGATTTCCTATGTACAGGTACATATATAGAGGTTGATTATTTCATATGTACCAATGTTTGTCTCCTTTGTGAACTATTATGTTCGCGGGTACACAATTTTACAAAAAGATGTCTTAAATTACGTCTCTTATTAGAGAATGCGCAGGTAGCAACGGCTAGAGCTTGCAAAGGTATTTTCTGGGTATAAAGAGGGAATAGATTCAAGGAGAAACATATTATTCTCCTGTTTAACAAGCGCACTGGTAAGGCCTCATTGGAGGCTTTGTTTGTGTTTATTAACCGTTACGCTTAGGCCGTGCTTTGTATGTTACACAAAAGTTTAGAATCGAAAATCGCGTGTTTGCTAGTTGGCCTGGTATTGGTTTGGCAGACTGGACTTTGTGATTAATGTCCCATTGGGTTCGCTTTCATGTAGACTCCACATCACTGCAAGCAGTCAATCCCAACTGAAGTGGGCGGTAACAGTGTGATCTGGACTCAGTCCTTATAAGTCAGCAAACTGTGCACAGAACAAGGCACCTTACCTGATGGACCGATATGTAAATGGCATTCAGTATACAACAGGAGAACTGCGTGCAGAAACTTTCTCTATCAGCAACACAAGGTAGAGGCTGCTTGGTCTACACAGGGACATGTATTCGGTTGTTAACACAATGCACTAATGTCCTTAGTAATCACATTCTACCAGTTTAATAGGCTTTAAAGAAAGGGCCATTCCACCCCAAACTACAATTTAAACCCACTGTGTAGTGTTAAAAAATCCTTACCTTGCGTCTTTTCTTATGGTTCTCCTGCTGGTGCTTGTGCCAAAGTGCAGGCAAAAGTGAGAGTATGAGCTGTCCTTCCTGTCAAAAGGGTTTTACTGCCTCTATCTGCGATCCTGGGGGTTCGTGTGACATGCTCAGGGAGCCCCTCCCTCCCACCCTCCGGTTCCCTCCCCCCCTCCATGGTTCCCCTCCATTGCTGCCTTCTTCCTTGCTAAAACCGCTTTGGACATATTGTAACTCACCCTTGCGTCCCCCCCACCGCCGAGTTAGATCTCTAATAATAAAAGCTTCAGAATCATACAGCCCTCGCTCCTGAGGCTGTCTTCATAGCCGGCAGCATGCGTCTGTGATGGCTGCCTCTCAGACAATCACGATGTTCTGTCTGGTTCCAGCCCTGTTTTGCAATTTCCGGAAAACAGGGATGCCAGTGTAAGAACGCAGCAGAAGGGCTGTAAAGTATGATTCTGCTTTTAATTAGAGATCTAACTCTGCATTTCGGGTTGGCAAGGTTGGGCTACACAAATGTCAACAAGTTTTTATTATGGGGGACATGCCCTTTAAGAAAATTTTCAGTGGAAAATTACTGTTTTAAATCTTAGTGCATATTTGTCTAGCTAATATTCTCATATTTTTTTTCCATTGTTAAAAAAAAGTTTGATTTATAACCCCTGCCGCTGTTGACTTAGTGAGCTGGCATTTCACGGTTCTGTAACGGTCCTTCTTCTCCCATGCCAATCACCACATCCTTGTAATGTTCCAATAGTATTTCTACTGGTGGCTGTTGGATGGTCAACTTGCCAGACTCTTTACTGAGGCAACTTAATAAACCCAGGCGCTGGTCAAGGTCAAGAACCATACAGTCTCTACTAGGGGTCCTACAAACAGGAAGTCAGATTTTCAGTTACATTTATTTTATCCCATCAGAACCATGCTGACATAGGCAGTAGACATGTGGGATGGGAAAATTTTTTTTCTTCTCTTAAAAGTAATATTTATTTACACTGACTTCCCCTTTAAACATTAAGACACTATCATAGTGGGTTTTACAGTGCATTGTCCAACCCCCAACTATAATCCCCCCCACTAACTAGGCCCACTCTGTATGTAATAAAATCCTTACACTCACATCCCAGCTCCATAAGAGTTCTCCTGGATTCTCCCCCCCAAGATCTCGAAAACTAGGCCCCAGGAGATAGCAGTCCCATATAGGACTCTGCTCCTGTCTCTCCTCTGGGAAGAATTTTTTTCCGGGCACCTGCAGCCACCTCTCAGCCAATCAGGGCCTGCTACCCGGCCGCCCCCTGCTTGCATGAAACTGCTATGTTGCGGCGGGGAAAGAGGTAATGGTAAGTTACTATCTGTGGATTTTCTTGAAAATCTAATGATGCGGTTGGGGCTGGTGGGAAAGGTGTCCCTACCGCATCTAAAAAATTTTTTAAAAGGATGGCAGCCCTTAAAGTAAGGTATTTGACATTTCTCTACAGGAGCTCTAGGATTTCACTGTGACCGTGGATTGCTGTCATTTCGTGGGTGGGATTGGCTGGAACGTAACCCCTTCAATGCTCGATGCCAATTATAATCACCTCGCAGGTGAAGGATTGCTTCTAAATAAATAAGGTGGAATTTAATCTGCTCCACCATCTCTTTCCGGTACATGTGATTAAATTATTCAAAATGTCACTGCATTGAAACTGTTTTTATGCTATATGTGTATTCATGATCTGTGAATGAACTTTGCACATTTAAGATTTCAGATGTGTTTGGATTTTACTAAGGGACTTTGTACCCAAGCTTTAACTGAATTAACTGTTACTCAGCCTCCTTCCTGGTGAGTAATATTGGTTTAGAGGCAGACATAGACTGTTCATCCATTCCTTACCAGCTCTACAGGGATATAAACCTTTGCTACACACTTACATATTATACATACGTACACTACCTGTATATGTAGTATAAATTGTTTTATAACACGCTACTTGGACGCAGCGCTTTACTTATTAAATACAGAGTATACAACAACAAGGAGATAAGTGCAATTATGCAATTAGATAAAAATAAATACAATTTCATACATCGTGTTAAGAAGCATCATATATATTATATATCAAATTAATTCTAATTGATATAATGGGCAAAAGCCTTGACACATTAGGATTGAGATCCCTGCCCCGAAGAGCTTACAATATCTAAGTGGAAGGACAACATACAGGGACAAGTGGGGGAGGGTACAAAGATGCTTGAGATAGCTAACAATCTTAGTTTGTGGCTATGCTCAGAAAGGTAGGTAACAGTCTAGAATGTTAAAGTATTATGATGTCAACCAGTGCGAAGCGAGAGAGGGAGAGAGTTTATAAAGGTGGATAACAGTCTGATTGGAAAGTATTAATGGGATGTCACCAGGCGAAGCTATCGAGAGGAAGAAGAGTTTAAAGGTGATAACAGCTAGATTGGAAAGTATTAATGGATGTCACCAGGCGAAGCGAGAGAGGGAGAGAGTTAAAGGTAGGATAACAGTCTAGATTGGAAAGTTTAATGGATTGTCACCATAGGCGAAGCGAGGAGAGGGGAGAGTTATAAGGTAGGATAACAGTCTAGATTGAACAGTATATGGATGTCACCAGGCGAAGCGGAGGGGAGAGAGTTATAAAGGTAGGATAACATTCCTAGTATTAAAGTATTAATGGATGTCACCCAGGCAAGTCGAGAAGGGAGAGAGTTATAAATTGTAGTATACATCTAGATTGGAAATAGTATGGAGTCACCAGGCAGGCAAGCTAGAGAGGGAGAGAGTGTATAAGGTAGATACAGTCTAGATTGGAAGTATTAATGGATTGTCACCAGGTCAAGCGAGAGACGTGAGAGAGTTATAAAGTAAGGATAACAGTCTAGATGGGAAAGTAGTAATGGCGGTCACGCATACAAGCGAGAGAGGTGAGAAGAGTTATAAAAGGTAGGTAACAGTCCCTAGATGTGACAGTTAATTGATGTCACCATGCCAGCAAGCGAGAGAGGGAGAAGAGTTTCTAAGGGAGATCAATACAGTCTAGATTGGAAAGTATTATATGATGTTCACCAGGAGGCCGAAGCGGAGAGGAATAGAGTTATAAAGGTTAGGATAACAGTCTAGATTGGAAAGTTCTTAATGGATGTCCCCAGGCGAAGCGGAGAGAGGGAGAGTTGATAAAGGTAGGATACAGTCTACGATATGAAAGTATTAATGGATGTCAACCAGGCGAAAGCGAAGATTGGAGAGAGTTATAAATTAGGATAACAGTCTAGATTGGAAAGTTATTAAATGGATGTCACCATGGGCGAAGCGAGAGAGGAGAGTTATAAAGTTAGGATGCAGTCTAGATTGGACAAGTATTAATGGATTCCCAGGCGAAGCGACGGAGAGGGAGAATAGTTCCAGAGTAGATAACAGCCTAGATATGTAAAGTAATTATGGATGTCACCATGCGAAGCGAAGAGGGAGAGAGTTATAAATGTCGAGATACAGTCTAGATGTGAAAGTATTTAATTTATGTCACCAGGCGAAGCAGAGAGGGAGAGAGTATAAGGTAAGGATACAGTACGAGATGGAAATATATAATGGATGTCACCATGGCGAAGCGAGAGTAGGGAGAAGTTATAAAGGGAGGGATAACAGTCTAGATATGAAAGTATTAATGGAGTCACCAGGCGAGCGAGAGAGGGAGAGAGTATCCAAGGTCGATAACAGGCTCTGATTGAAAGTATTAATGGATGTCACCAGCGAAGCGAGAGAGGAGAAGTTATAATGTAGGATACATCTAGATTGGAAAGTATATGGATGTCCCACCACCAGATGCGAAGCGAGAGGAGAGAGTTATAAGGTAGGATAAACAGTCTATATTGTGAAAGTATTATGGATTCACCATGCAACGAGAGAGTGAGAGATTATCAAAGGAGGATAACAGTCCTAGGATTGGAAAGTATTAATGGATGTCACCATGCGAAGCGAGAGAGGGAGAGAGTTATAGGATCTGGATACAGTCTGATTGGAAAGTTTATTGATGTCCCAGGCGAGCAAGAGAGGGGAGAGTTATAAGGTAGGATAACATCGATTGGAAAGATTAATGATGTCACCAGGTGTACAGCGAATCGAGAGAGTAATAAGTTATAGAGGGTAACAGTCTAGATGGAAAGTATTAATGGATGTCACCAGGCGAAGCGAGAGAGGGAGAGAGTTATCAAGGAAATACATCTAACTTTGGAAAGTATTAATGGCTGTCACCAGGCGAAGCGAGAGAGGGAGAGAGTTATAAGGTAGCATAACCGTCTAGATTGGAACAGTATAATGGATGTCACCAGCGCGAGCGATGAGGAGGGAGAGAGTATAAAGTAGATAGCAGATCTGATTGGAAAGTATTACTGGATGTCCACCAGGCAAGCGAGAGCGGGGAGAGTTATAAAGTAGGATAGCAGTTAAGATGGAAAGTTTCATGGATTTACCAGGAAGCGGAAGAGGGAGAGAGTTTCCAGAGGTGGATACAGTCTAATGTTGAAAGTATTAATGGATTGTCACCAACAAAAAAAATGGGCGAAGTCGAGAGAGGGAGAGATTTTAATGTGGATAAAACCAGTCCTCAGACTTGGAAGATATAATGGATGTCACCCAGCGAAGCTAGAGAGGCAGAGAGTTTATAAAGGTAGGATAACAGATCTAGATGGAAGATTAATGGATTCACCAGGATGATCGCGGAGAGAGGGAGAGAGTTATAAAGGTAGGTATAGCATTCTAGATGGACAGTCATTAATGGATGTCCACCAGGCAAAGCGCAGAGCGGGAGAGAGTTTATAAAGGTGGATCAACAGTCTAGATTGGAAGTATAATGGATTCACCAGGCAAAGCGAAGAGGGAGAGAGTTATAAAGGTAGAGATAACAGTCTCGATTTGAAAGTATTAATGATTGTCACCAGGGCGAAGCGAGAGAGGGAGAGATTATAAAGGTAGGATAACAGTCCTAGATTGAAGTATTAAGGATGTCACCAGGCGAAGCGAGAGCGGGAAGAGTTATACAGAGTAGGATAACAGTCTTAGATTGGAAAGTATTAATGGATGTTCACCAGGCTAATGCAGAGAGTGAGAGATGTTCCGATAGGTATGGAGCAGCAAGAGAATACTCTATTTCCATCCCACAGTAAAAGCATACACCTTCAGAATTAAACATATTTTCACATTGCAGCTGAATGGGAGATGGTCTGTTTAAATTAGTACTTGGATCATATTGTTTTCACGTGTACAGTCCTATAAGATGTTTAATGTGTGGTGCCGTTTGTTTGCCATGATTCATTTTATTGACCTTCATGGTTAATCTGTTTCCTTTTAGATCTGTTCTCATAGGGCCGTTTATGAACACAGATCTCTATTTGAAGTTAAGATTCCAGCATGCGCAGAGTTGTGGAATAGACTGACCAGTCATTCTTCTTTAGCCCCGATCAGTCTCGAAGGTAAAGTGACAGCTGTAGGGTTATAACTGTGCCTAGATCTGTCGTGTACATTCTGTAATATCTCCTCCCTGTATAGTGCGTTAGGTGACTGTGTAGCCGACATTGTAACGTGTCTAGAGGCCTGTCGTAACCGTCCCCGTAATATCCTTCCCCTTTAGTGTACGAGTAAGGTGACTGTACGTACCGACATGTAACTGTGTCTAGGTCGTTCGGTACCAGTCCTGGTAATATCTCCTCCCCTTATAGTGACGGTAAGGTGACTGCT
The DNA here is from genome assembly GCA_019447015.1 of Hymenochirus boettgeri. Classification (NCBI taxonomy): domain Eukaryota; kingdom Metazoa; phylum Chordata; class Amphibia; order Anura; family Pipidae; genus Hymenochirus; species Hymenochirus boettgeri. The sequence continues at coordinate 24,611 of JAACNH010001552.1, read as the reverse complement.
GTACGTACTGACATTGTAACTGTGCCTAGAGTCTGTCGGTACCAGTCCCGGTGATATCTCCTCCCCTTATAGTGACGGTAAGGTGACTGCTGTACGTACCGACATTGTAACTATGCCCAGAATCTGTTGGTACCAGCCCCGGTGATATCTCCTTCCCCTGTTTACCTATACACAGTATATACACAGTATCTATTAAACATTATATACAGTTATCTATACAAAAGTATAATACACAGGTATCTATACCAGTATCTTACACAGTATCTAACAACAGTATCTATACACAGATCTGACACAGATATATACAAAGTATCATACACAGTAATAACACCGTTATCAATATACTACAGTATCTATACACAGTATATACACAGTATCTATACACAGTATATACAGTGTATATATAAAACAGTACTATACACAGTATATACCAGTATCTATAACAGTAGCTATACAACAGTATTACACAGTATTCTATACACAGTAGTATATACACAGTATCAATACCACAGTATCAATACAACAGTATACTATAACAGTAATACACAGTATCTTACATTAGTATCTATACACAGTATATACACAGTATCTATACACAGTATCTTATACCCACAGTATATACACAGTATCTAACACAGTATCTATACACAGTATATACACAGTATCTATACACAATCTATCACAGTATCTATACACAGTATCTATACACAGTATAACACAGTATATATTACACTGTATATACCCAGTACTAGACACAGTATATACACAGAGCTATACACAGAGATACACAGTATCTATACACAGTTATCTATACACAGTATCTATACAATGTATATACAAAGTATCTATACACAGTATATACCACAGTATATACACAGTATCTATACACAGTATCTACACAGTATCTATACACAGGATATTACACAGTATCTATACACAGTATCTATACACAGGATTATACACAGTATATCCACAGTATCTACACAGATCTACACAGTATCTATACACAGTACATTTACACAGTATCTATCCCAGTATATACACAGTTATCTATACACAGTATATACACAGTATCTATACACAGTATCTATACACGTTATATAACAGTATTATTTACACAGATATACACAGTATCTATACACAGTCTATACACAGTAATACACAGTATCTATAAACAGTTATATACACAGTATCAATAACAGTATCAATACCACCGTATAATATACACAGTCTATACACAGTAATCTTATACATAGTATATATACACAGTATATACCACTTAGTATCTATACACAGGATCTATACACAGTATTATACACAGGATCTATACACAAGTTATATATACACAGTTATCTATACCACAGTATCTATACACAGTATCTATACACAGTATCTATACACAGTATCTACACAGTATTATACACATATCTATACACAGTATATACAACAGTATCTATACACAGTATTATATACACAAGGAGATACACAGTATCTAGTACACAGTATCTCTTCACAGTATCTATACACAGTATAACACAGTATATACACAGTATCTATACCCACAGTATATACCACAGTCTTCCACAGTAGTATACACAGTATCTATACACAGTATCTACAAAGTAATACACATATCTCTTACACAGTATATACACAGTAGCTATAAACAGTATATACACAAGACTATACCACACAAAAAAAGGGGGTAATATACACAGTATATACACAGTATTATACACAGTATCTATACACAGTATCATACACAGTATCTATTACACAGTATCTATACACAGTATATACACATATCTATACACAGATATACACAGTATTCTATACACGTATCTATACAAAGTTATACACAGTGCTCTATACACAGTATATACCACAGTAATTATACACAGTATAGACACAGTTCTATACACAGTATCCTATACACAGTATATACACAGTATCATACACATAGCTATACACAGTTGTCTTATACCACAGTTCTATACACAGTATCTATACAAAGTATTACACAGTATCTATACACCGGACTTACACCAGTATATACGTGTATACACAGTATCTATACACCGTATCTATACACGTAATCTATACACAGTATCTATACACAGTATATACAACAGTATTATACACAGTATATACACAGTATCATACACAGTATATACACATGTATCTTATCCACAGTTATACACCGTATCTATAAAACAGTGATCTATACACAGGATCTATACACAGATTACCACAGTATATACACAGTTCTAATACACAGTAACTATACACAGTATCTATACACAGATATATACACAGTAGATACACAGTATCTATACACCAGTATCTAACACAGCTATACACAGTATCTATTACACAGGTATATACACAGTATCTATAAATGTATATGCACAGTATCTATTACCAAGTTATCTATACCAGTATCGATTACATGTATATACACAGGATCGATACCACAGTATCTATACACAGTATATACACAGTAGCTATACACTGTATATGCCACAGTATCTATACACAGATATACACAGTATCTATACACAGGATCTATACACAGTATATACACAGTATCTATACAATGTATATGCCACAGGGTATCTATACACAGTATCTATACACCCCAGTATCTATACACAGTTAGATATACACCGTATCTATACACAGTATATACACAGGATATACACAGTCTCTATGACACAGTATATACACAGTATATACACAGTAGATACACAGTATATACAGTTATCTATACACCGTAGATACACAGTATCTATACACAGATCTATACACAGTATCTATACCACAGTATATGCACAGTATCTATACACAGTATCTATAAACAGTATCTATACACAGATATCTATACACTGTATATTACACAGTATTATAAACGTATCTAACACAGTAATACACAGAGCTATACACAGTATCTATACACAGTATCTATACACTGTATATGCACAGTATTCTATTACACATTATATTACACAGTATCTATACAAAGTATCTATACCCACAGTATATACACAGTATCTATACACTGTATATGACGTATCTATACACAAGTAGATAACAGTATTTATAACAGGATTATTACACAGTATATATACACAGTATCTATTACACAGTATATTTACACAGTATCTATACACAGTATATACACAGTATCAACACAGTATCTAACACAGATCATACACAGTATATTACCACAGTATATACACAGTATATACACCAGTATCTATTACACAGTATACACAGATCTATTACACAGTATCTATACACAGTATCTATACACAGTAATCTATTACACAGTATCTATACACTGTCTCCGCAACAGTATCTATACCACCAGATCGATACACAGTATATAACAGTATAGCACAGTATCTATACCACACCACGGTATCTATCACAGTATCTAGACACACGTATTAGTACACCAGTATAGATATACCAGATCTATTACCTGGATATACACAGGATCTATACACCAGTGTATTTTTTTTAGTGTCACGTATCTTATACCCCATGTCTCTATACACGAGTATCAAAACAGTATCTATACACAGTATCTAACACAGTATATAACAACAGTATCTATACACAGTAATTCTATACACAGTATTATAACAGTATATACACAGTATCTAACACAGTATATACACAGTATCTATACACAGTATCTATACACAGTTACACAGTATCGCGCGGCAGTCCATACACAGTATCAACACACCCCACGCGACACGTACACACCATGGCCAGTATACCTATACACAGTAGCTAGACAGCAGTATCTATATTTTTGGGACCACAAGGCCCACGACGCGACAATATGGCCCTTTGTGCCTGAAACGGCGCTCTTTTAGGGATCGATGCGAGCGACACGGACTGTGTGTGTGATATCTGAGGGCGAGTGGGTTTTGGTGGATTACGGCCTATACACAGGCCTGATTATCGACAGCCGAAATGGCCTTAAGAAAGCACCATGTGTATCACGGGATCAGCACCCAACATGTTGTGTGTGCCAAACCTTTAATACTAACCAGTGCCTAGACTGTGTTAAATAATGAAGGACACATTGTTCACCACCCACCCCACTAACTAGTCTGATTGGTATAGGGAAACCTCATATCCATTGCTTGACCCCCCCACCCCAGTGGACAAGGGGGTGATACTTATTATATATTCCAGATATATTTATATACCCCCCCAGGGGCTGACAAGCGACGGCAGCAGTATGATGGAAGTTGGTAACATGCGTGGTGTCAGCCAATAAGAACACTGTGTTTCCTGGGTTGGGAAACTATAGTTTACCCCCTCTGATTACCATCAAACTGACTGCATTTTTAAGAACTTCAATCCCAGCATCCACTATTGTAAAGGTTGTGTGAATGAATGGACCCGGGATGTTTATGTGTGATTCCCTGTGTATATTCGTGCTGTTATGGTCTGTTGTATATTATATTTAGAGAGAAGCAGCACTGTACAAATTATTATTATATATACAAGGGGAAAGTTATAGATATAATAATATTTAACCTAATAAGAGTACAAGTTGAAGTACCATGTTAACAAATTAGGATTTTATAGAGGTCCCTGATCCCATGAACTTACCACACATCTAGTAGGTGGGTAAACACACAGATACTAGGGAGGTAGAAATAATATAAATATATAATAATATTGTACATAATAAGCATACAAGTGAATGTACCATGTAAAATTAGGAAAGAGGGGTCCCTGTCCCATAGAGCTTACAATTCTCGTTAGGTGGGGGTAACACCAGAACATAGGGAAGGTAGACATATCTAAATATATAATAATAGTTGTACATTAATAAAGGATCAAGTGACTGTACCTGTAAACATGATGACGGTCCCGTCCATAGAGCTTACAATTTAGTTAGGTGGGTCGATCATACAGCTACACTAGGTAAGGTAGAAATTAATATAAAATATATAATACTATTGTAATTAATAAGATACCAATTGAATGTACCATGTAAACATTAGGGAAAGAGGGTCCTGTTCCCATAGAGCTTACAATCTAGTAGGTGGTAACATACAGATAATAGGGGAAGGAGAATAATATAAATATTATAATATGTACAGAATCAGTACTCAAAAAGTGGAAGCTGTCCCATGTCAAATTAGAAAGATGGGTCCCTGTCCATAGAGCTACAATCTAAGTTAGGTGGGTAACATACGAAACATAGGGAAGGTAGTTTGCACCCCCCCCCCCCCCCCTCAAATAATATAACATATTAATAATATGTACATTAATACGTTACAAGTGAATTACCATGTAACATTCGGAAAGAGGTACTGTCCATAAGCTTACACTCTAGTGGAGTGGTGGTAAACTACAGATAACATAGGAAGGTAGAACATATCTAATTAAAATATATAATTAATATTGTACATTAATAAGTATACAGTGAAGGTACCATGTAACATTAGGAAAGAGATCCCTGTCCCTAGAGCCCTTACAATCTAGTTCAGCGTGGCGTAACCTACCAGATACCAAGGGAGGTTTGAGAAAATAATATAAATAAGTATAGATAAATTAGTTGTACATTAATAACAGTCTACAACGCGCAGCACTGTACCATGAACTTAGGAAGAGATACCTGTCCCCTAGAGCCTTACAATCTAGTTTAGGTGCGGTAACTACAGATACATAGGGAAGGTAGAAATAATATAAATATTAATAATATGTACATTAAAATGATACAAGTGAATGTACCATGTACATTAGGAAAGAGGTCCCTGTCCCATAGAGCTTACAATCTAGTTAGGTATCGGTAAAAATACAGATACATAGGGAAGGTGTGAAATAATTATAAATAAGATAATATATTGTACATTAATAAGTAACAAGGTGAATGTACCGTTTTGTTGTAAAATTGGATTAGAGATCCCTGTCCCATAGAGCTTACAATCTAGTTAGGTGGGTCCCATACAGATAAATAGGGAAGGTAGTTAGAAAATATAAATTATATAATAATATTGTACAATTAATAAGTATACACGTGCAGGTACAGTGTAACATTAGAAAAGAGATCCGTCCCTAGAGCTTACACTAGTTAGGTGGGTAACATGACAGAGTACATAGGGAAAGGTAGAATAATATAAACTATGATAATAATCATTGCTACATTAATAAGTAACACGGTGAATGTACATGTAACCTTAGGAAAGAAGATCACGTCCCATAGAGCTTACAATCTAGTGAGGTGGGTAGACATACAGATAGCTAAGGGAAGGTTAGAAATTAATTATAAATATATAATAATTATTGTACATAATCAAGTATACAAGTGAATGTACCGTGTAACATTAGGAAGAGGCTACCTGGCAAATAGGCTTACAATCTAGTTAGGTGGGTGGTGGGTACATACAGATACATAGGAAGGTAGCAAGAATATTAAATAATAATAATATGGTACATTAATAAGTAGACAAGTGAAGGTACCATGTAACATTAGAAAGGATCCCTTCCATTAGAGCTTACAATTAGTAGGGGGTAACATACAGCTACATAGGGAAGGTCGAAATATATAAATATATAATAATATTGTACATTAATAAGTGACAATGAATGTGACAATGTAACTTCGGAAAGAGAATCCTGTACATAGAGCTTACATCTATTAGGTGGAACAGTACAGATACATAGGGAGGTAGAAATCATATAAATATAAATAATATGACATTATAAGTATTACAAGTGAATGACCATGTAACATTAGGGATAGAGATCCCTGGTCCCATAGAGCTTTACAATATAGTTAGGTGGGTGGTAACATAAGATACACAGGGAAGGGAAGTAGTAGTATATATGTTATAGTTGTTATTAATTTTTTTTATTTTCATAATAAATTTGACATAATAGATATACTAGTGAATGTACCATGTAACTTAGGAAAAGATCCCTGTCCATAGAGCGTACAATCGAGTTAGTGGGTAACACACAGAGACATAGAGGAAGGTAGAATGTAGAAATAATATAAATATTGAATAATATTGTACATTAATAAGTATACAAGTGACTGTTACCAGGTAACATTAGGAAAGAGGGTTCCAGGTCCCATAGAGCTACAATCTAGTTAGGGGGGTAACATACAGATACAGAGGGAAGGTAGGAAATAATATAATATATAAATAATATGGTACATTAATAAGAGATACAAGTGAATGTACCTGTAACATTAGGAAGAGTCCCTGTCCATAGGCTTACAATCTAGTTAGGTGGGGGTAACATTACAGATACATAGGGAGGTAGGAATAGAAATAATATAAATATATAATAATGTACATTAATAAGTATACAAGTGGAATGTACCATGTAACATTAGAAAGAGATCCTGTCCATAGAGTTACAATCTAGTTAGGGGGGTAAACATACAGATACATAGGAAGGTAGAAATAAATAAATCATATAATAATATTGTACATTAATAAGTATACAAAGTGACTGTACCATGTACATTAGGAAAGAGGATCCTGTCCCATAGAGCTTACAATCTAGTTAGGGTGGGTGGTAACATACAGATACATAGGAGGTAGAAATAATATAAATATATAATAATATTGTACATTAATAAGTATACAAGTGAATTGTACCATGGACATAGGACAAGAGGTCCTGTCCCATAGAGCTTACCATTAGTTAGGTGGGTAAGTAAAATACAGATACATAGGGAAGGTAGAAATAAATAAATAATAATAATATTGTACATTAAGAAGTATTACAAGTGAATGGTACCATGAACATTAGGAAAGGGGTCCCTGTCCCATAGAGGCTTACAATCTAGTTAGGTGGGTAACATACAGATACACAGGGAGGTAGAAATAAGATTAAATATATAATAATATTGTAATTAATAAGTGTACAAGTGAATGTTAACATGTAACATAGGATAGAGAGCCCAGTCCCATAGAGCTTACAATCTAGTTAGGTGGGTAAAAAATACAGGATAACCACAGAGGAAGGTTGAATATATTAAATATATAATCAATTATTGTACATAATAAGTATACACGTGAATGTACATGTAAACTTAGAAAGAGGTCCCTGTCCCTAGAGCTTACCATCTAGTTAGGTGGGTTAACTAAGATACATAGGGAAGGTCGAAATAATATAAATATATAATAAGATTGTACATTAATAAGATACAAGTGAATGTACCAGGTAACATAGGAAAGAAGGTCCTGTCCCATAAGAGCTACAATCTAGTTAGGTGGGTTAACTACAGATACATAGGGAAGGTAGAAATAAGATAAATATATAATAATATTGTACATTAATAAGCATACAAGTGAATGTACCATGTAACCTTAGAAAGAAGATCCCTGTCCCATAGAGCTTACAATCTAGGTAGGTGGGATAACATCCAGATACATAGGGAAGTAGGAAATAAATAAATATATAATTAAATATTGTACATTAATAAGCATACAATGAATGTTACCAGTAACATTAGGAAAGAGATCACTGTCCCATTAGAGCTTACAATCTCGTTAGGTGTTGGGAAATCCAGATACATAGGAAGGTAGTAGAAATAAAGAAATATATAATAATATTGTACATTATAAGTATACAAGTGACGGTTTACCATTGTAACATTAGGAAAGAGAGCCCTGTCCCATAGAGCTACATCTATGTTAGGTGGGTTAACACACAGATACATAGGGAAGGTAGAAATAATATAAATATATACTATATTGTACAGTAATAAGTATACAGTGAATTACCATGTAACATTAGGAAAGAGATCCCGTCCCATAGAGCTTACAAATTAGTTGGTGGGTAACATACAGATAACCATAGGGTAGGTAGACTATATCAATATAAATAATATTGTCCTTCATAAGTATACCAGGAATGTACCATAAAACATTCGGAAAGAGTCCCTGTCCCCCTAGAGTTACAACTAGTTGGTGGGGTAAAATTAAGATACATAGGGAAGGTAGAAAAAATATAAATATAGAAAATATTGTACATTAATAAGTTATTACAAGTGAATGTACGTGTTAACATGGAAAGAGAGTCACTGTCCCATAGAGGTTACAATCTAGTTAGGGGTGGTAACATACAGATACATAGGGAAGGTAGAGGAAATAAGATAAATATATTAATATATTGTACATAATAAGTATAAAGTGACTGTATCAGTAACATATGTGTGGAAAGAGGTCCCTGTCCCATAGAGTTACATCTAGTTAGGTGGGTAACTACAGATACATAGGGAAAGGTAGAGAAATAATATAATATATAATAATATTGTACATTATACGATACAAGTGAATGTACCGTGTAACATTAGGAAAGAGGTCCTGTCCCATAGAGCTTACATCTAGGTAGGGGGTAACATACAGTAACATAGGGAAGGTGGAAATATAAAATATATAATAATATTGTACATTAATAATATACAAGTGAATGTACCATGTAACTTAGGAAAGATGGTCCCTGTCCATAGAGGCTGAACAATCTAGTTAGGTGGGGGGTAAACATACAGATACATAGGGAAGGTAGAAATAATATAAATATATAATAAGATGTACATTTAATAAGTATACAAGGACGTACCAGGTAACATCAGGAAAGAGGGTCCTGTCCAATAGAGCTTTACAATCTAGTTAGGGGGTAAATACAGATACATAGGGAAGGTCGAAATAATATAAATATATAATAATATTGTACATTAATAAGCAACAAGTGGAATGTACCATGAACATTAGGAAAGAGGTCCCTGTCCATAGAGCTTACAATCTAGTTTTAGGTGGGAACATAAGATACATTAGGGAAGGTAGAAATATATAAATTATCAATATATGTACATTATATTAAGCATTACAAGTGATGTACCCATGTAACATTGGAAAGAGATCCCTGTCCATAGAGATTACAATTAGTTAGTGGGTAAACATACAGATACAAAGGGAAGGTAGAAAGAAAATAATATAAATATATAATAATATTGTACATTAATAAGTATACAAGTGACTGTTACCGTGGTAACATAGAAAGAGATCCCTGTCCCATAGAGCTTACAATCTATTAGGTGTGGTAACTTACGGATACATAGAGGAAGTGAGAAATAATTTAAATATATAAGAATATGTAACATTAATAAGTTGTACAAGTGAAGTACCATGTAACATTAGGAAAGAGATCCCGTCCCATAGAGCTTACAATCTAGTTAGGTGGGTAAAACATCAGATACTAGGGAAGGTAGAAATAATATAAATATATAATAATATTGTACATAAATAAGTATACAGTGAATGTACCATGTAAACATTAGGAAAGGATCCCTGCCCCATAGAGCTTACAATCTAGTTAGGTGGGTAACATAAGATAATAGGGGAAGGGAGAATAGAATATATAAAATATAAAGAAGATTGACATTAATAAGTATACAAGTAATGTACCATGAAACCTTAGGAAAGAGGATTCACCGTCCCATAGAGCTTACAATCTATCTGTTAGGTTGGGGGGGGGTAAACATACAGATACATAGGAAGGTAGAAAAAATAATATAAAGATATAATCATATGGGAAATTACTAAGTAATACAAGTGAATGTACCAGGTAACATTAGAAAGATGGTCTCCTGTACATAGAGCTTACAATTCTAGTTAGGTGGGTAACATACAGATACAATAGGAAGTAGAAGACTATAAGAATAATTTAATAGTGTACATATAAGTATACAAGTGAATGTACATGGAACATTAGGAAGGAGAATCCCTGTCCCATAGGCACAATCTAGTTAGGTGGGTAAACATACAGACATAGGGAAGGTAGGAAATAATATAAATATATAATAATATTGTACATAATAGTATAAAGTGAAGGTACCATTGTAACATTAGGAAAGAGATCCCTGCCCCATAGGAGCTTACAATCTAGTTAGGTAGTGGGAAACTACAGATACATGGGAAGGTAGAAATAATATAAATATATATAATATTGTACATTAATAAGTTATACAAGTAATGTACCATGTACCATAGGAAAGAGATCCCATGTCCCATAGGCTACATCTAGGTTAGGTGGGAAAATTACAGATACATAGGAAGGTAGAATACTATAATAGTATAATAATATGTAATTAATAAGTCTAAAAGTGAATGTACCATGTAACATTAGGAAAGAGCGGTCCCTGTCCCATAGAGGCTACAATCTTAGTTAGGTGGGTGGTGGGGGGTAACTAAATACATAGGGAAGTAGAAATAATATAAATATATAATAATATGTACATTAATAAGTATACAAGTGAATGTACAAGGGGAACCATTAGAAAGAGATCCTGTCCAATAGAGGCTTACAATTAGTTGAGGTTGAGGTAAACATACAGATACTAGGGAAGGTAGAAAATAATATAAGATAAATAAATTGTACATTAATAAGTATACAAGTCAGGGTACCGTGAACATTAGGAAAGCGGTCCTGTCCCGAGAGCTTACAATCTATTAGGTGTGGTAAATTACAGATACACAGGGATAAGGTAGAAAAGAATATATGTAAATATATAAATAATATGTACATTAATAAGGATACAAGTTAATGTTACAATGTAACATAGAAAGAGATCCCTGTCCCATAGAGCTTACAATCTAGTTAGGTGGGTAAAACACAGATACATAGGGAAGGTAGATAATAATATAAATATATATAATAGTGTTACATATACAGGTAGACAAGTGAAATGTACCATGTAACATTAGGAAAGAGATCCCTGTCCCATAGAGCTTACAATCTATTTAGGGGGTAACACACAGTAAATAGGGAAGGTAGAAATAATATAAAATATTATAAATAATATTGTACATTAATAAGTTACAAGTGAATGTAACATGTCACATTAGGGAAAGAGGTCCCTGTCCCCATAGAGCTTACAATCTAGTTAGGTGGGTTAACACACAGATACATTAGGAGGTAGAAAATATATAACATATATAATAATATTGTACATTAATAAGTATACACGTGACTGTTACATGAACATAGGAAAGAGGGTCCCTGTCCCATAGAGCTTATAATCTAGTTGGTGGGCACCTACAGATTACATGGGAAGGTAGACATCATATAAATATATATATAATATTGTTACATTAATAAGTATACAGTGGAATGTACCGTTGTTTTGTAAAATTAGGAAAGAGGGTAAGAGTGGTCCCTGTCCCTAGAGCTTACAATCTAGTTAGGTGGGTAACAACAGATAAATAGGGAAGGTAGAACATAAATAAATTAGATAATAATATTTGTAAATTCATAAGATACAAGTGAATGTACCGTGTAAAACATTAGAAAGAGATCCCTGTCCATAGAGATTACATCTAGTTAGGTGCGGTGGTAAACATACAGATAATAGGGGAAGGTAGAAATAATATAAAATATATAATAATAGTGTACATTAATACGCATACAAGTGGAATTACATGGTAACATAGGAAAGAGGTCCCTGTACCATAGAGCTTACCAATCTAGTAGGTGGGTAACATCAGATTACATAGGGAAGGTAGTAGAAATAAATAAATAAAGATAACATTGTGATTGCTTGTGCTGTAGATAGATAGATAAATATTGCACCATATTGGGGGAGCCGGTTGGAAGCATATTATGGATGATAATGGTGAGGGAGTGTGACTGATCCCCTTCCCCTCTGAGAAGGTTAATAGGGTTATAACTGTGTTTCGTGTTTCTGTCATTCTCCTGGTGAATACAGGGGAGACTCCCACAAGGACCCTAATGGGATGTGGGGAGGAAAAGAGACTGACCCAGTGATGGGGAACAAGGATAAACACCAGCGGAAGGAGGAATCCGAATCTCACCACTGGACATATCTATCTGCTGACTGGACAGGTGAGGGGACTGGGACAGGGAAAGGGGAATTCTGTTGGGAATAATGGAAATGACATGGGAAAAGTCTCTACTAGTACCTTATAACATGGAAATATCTCTATAATAAGATATTAAATCCCTCATCTCTCCCCCTATATAGGATTACATTGTAATGAAGAAGCCCTGGCGATGGCGCCCACAGAGCTGGAACTGACTGTATGTTGGAAGGATCCTGAGGCTCCATCCCCCAAATGTTGTCCCATCCGTCTCGCTCCGTCATACAGAAGGGAAAATGAACAAGAAGTCCTGGACCTCATCTACAACATCATCAACTGCTGACCTGGAGAGGGGGGTGTGTCCCAATCCGTGATCGATTGGTTAGTAACAGTGGATGATAATCCGTCTCTCTGTCGGGGGTGACGGGAACATTGTTGTGCAGTTGCTATAAGGTGTGAGGATGTTTCCATCTATTGACATTGAGGTAGGGGAGTAGTAAGGGAAACAAGCCTTTACAGGGAAAGTGATGGAGGAGAATCCAAAAGCAGATCCACCCACGGGGTGGTAATGTTTGTTGGTGGACAGATTAGAAAACATAGAAGGTAACGGACAGTGCGTATGAATCCGCTCCAGTGCCATCACTTGATATCATTAGGCTCCCCAGTGTAAAACTATAATGGGCCCCCTGCTGCATATGTACAGTGATTATTTGTTGGGGCTGTATCTGATGGAAAGAAAAAAGAAAAGTCAAAATCAGGCCCCCAGAAGGCTGATGATCCAGTGGGTGGTAGGTACATCTCTGATCAGCTCTTTCTATAGCTACAGGACCCCACATCATTATATAAAGTATATGAATTATGTGTTCGCACAAAACCCCCCTGTCCGTGATTATTATCCACCTAGCAGTTGTCGGAAAAGTTTTTACTCCAAGTAACCAAACAAGTCACTAAAAACAAGGAAGAGACCAACAAGGAAGGGAGTTTAGTGAAAACAAAGCTGATATAACATACACTAATATTCTAGTATCTATACAATATGCTGCCAACCACATTCCGAGACCAGAGGAATTGCACCTGCTAAATATATCTAACTTTTCTATCCTGAAGAAAAAGTTTACCCAAAAACCTATTACTTAGAAACGTCATATTATATATTTTAACACTAATCTTCTTGTATTCGTTTTGGATATACTCAGAATAGGATGATAGCCTGTAAAGGATTGTAACATTTATTAAAAGTTAACTACTGAAATAACACGGTAAACACAGGTGAGAGTAGAATGGGGTTATAGGAAAAAATTACTAGAAAAGAAACATCTGAAAAGTCCATGAACAATCCAGGAAAACTTGTAAATCAAATATGGGGAAAAAAGTCTAATTGATAGTCCCTGATGGAAGCCATGTATGGTCCATCCGATCGAGATGTCCATAAGGATGTTATTACAAACTCCTGGGCTGAGACCATGATCCTAATTTAGCCTTTCTCCTGATAATAGGAGCGGACTGGTCTCTAGAGGGGGGCAGCGCTGGGTACCTTATAACAATACAGATTATTAAAGTAGTATGTATATGTTATATATATAGTTGCACTTGTTGGGTACACAGAGCTGCTACATTATAAACAATACAGATTATACAGTATGTATGTATTGGTTATTTATATAGACCACTTGGGTACACAGCGCTGTACATTTATACAATACGATTATACAGTATGTATGTAAGGTTTATTTATATAGCGCACTTGGGTTACACAGCGGCTGTTTACATTATAAACAATACAGATTATCAGTGTGTATGTATATGTTTATATAGAAACAAAAAAAAAAAAAAAAAAAAAACGCCACTTGGGGACCACAGCGCTTGTATATTAAAACAATACAGATATCAGTGTGTATGTATATGTTTATATAGCGCCACCTGGTACACAGCGCTGTACATTTATAACAATACAGATTATACAGTATGTTATGTATAGTTTTATTTATATGTGCCACTGGGTACCAGCGCTCGTACATCTTTATAAAACAATACAGATTATACAGTATTATGTATATGTTTATTTATATTAGCGCCACTTGGGGGACACAGCGCCTGTTACATTATAACAATACAGATTATACAGTATGTATGATAGTTTATTTTATAGCGCCACTTGGGACACAGGCTGACATTTATAAACAATACAGATTTTACAGTATTATGTCTAGTTATTTATATAGCGCCAATGGGGAACACAAGCGCGTACATTATAACAAACCGATTATACAGTATGTATTGTATATGTTTATTTTATATGCGCCACTGGGTACACAGCGCTGTAAATTATAACAATAAGATTTATACAGTTGTATGTATATGTTTATTTATTATAGGCCATTGGGGACAAAGCGCTGTACCTTATAACAATACAGATTATACCAGTAGGTATGTATATGTTTATTTATATAGCGCCACTTGGATACACAGTGTGTACATTATAACAATACAGATTATACAGTATGTATGTATCTGTTTATTTATATAGCGCCCTGGGAACACAGCGCTGTACATTATTAACAATACAATCTACCAGTATGTAGTATATGTTTATATAGCGCCACTTGGGTACGCAGCGCTGTACATTTAACAATACAGATTATAAGTATGTATGTATATGATTTATTTATATAGCACCACTTGGGTACGCAGCGCTGTACATGATAAACATACAGATTATACAGTATGTATGTAATGTTTATTTATCTAGCGCCACTTGGGTACACAGCGCTGTAATTATAAAAATACAGATTATACAGTATGCATGTATATGTTGTTTATATAGCGACCTTGGGGACACCGCGCTGTACATTATAACAATAAGAGTATACAGTAGATGATATGTTTATTTATATAGCGCCATGTGGATACACAGCGCTACTTGTACATTAAACAATTAAGATTATACAGTTATGTACGTATATGTTTATTTATATAGCGCACTTGGGGACACCAGCGTGTACATATAAACAATACAGATTTACAGTATGTATGTATATGTTTATTTTATATATGAGCACACTTGGGTAACAGAGTGTACTTATAACAATAAGGATTATACAGTGTTGTATGATATGTTTATTTAATAGCGCCACTTGGGGACACAGCCTGGTACATTATAACAATACAGATTATACAGGGTGTAGTATATGGTATTTATATAGCGCCACTTGGGTTACACCAGCGCTGTAATTATAACAATACAGATTATAAGTAGTAGGTATATGTTTATTTATAGAGAGCCATTGGTACACACGCTGTACATTATAACAATACAGATTATACAGTATGTATGTATATGTATTTATATAGTGCCCCTGTGGGGACACAGCGCTGTCTGTACATTAAACAATACAGATTATACGTATGTATGTATTGTTTTATTTAGATAGCGCCACTTGGAATAAACAGCGCTGTGACATATAACAATACAGATTATACAGGATGTATGTAGATTGTTTTTCTATATAGCCCATTGGGGACACATCGCGTAACATTATAACAATACAGATTATACAGTATGTATGTATAGTTTTATTATAGCGCCACTTGGAGACCAGCGCTGTACATTAAAACATACATGATTATACAGTATGTATTGTATATGTTTATTTCTACAGCGCCACTTGGGGACACAGCGCTGGTACCTTAAACAATACAGATTATACAGTATGTATGTATATTGTTTATTTATATAGCGCCATTGGGGACGCAGCGCTGATACATTATAAACAATACAGATTATACAGTATGTATGTAATGCTTATTTACTATAGCACCACTCGGGGGACACAGCGCTGTACAGGTGATAATAATACAGAGGATACAGTATGTATTATATGCTTATTTATTATAGCGCCATTGGGGACCACAGCGCTGTACATTATAAACAATACAGATTATACAGTATGTATGTTATAGGTTTTATTTATTATAGCGCCACTGGGGACACAGCCGTACATTATAATAATACAGATTACAAATTCATACATCGGCTAAGAAGAATATTAATTATGTTGTTATAAAAATGGATATAAGTGCAACAAACCTCGACCATAATTAGGAATGCGAGCCCTCCCTGAAGAGCTTCAATCTAAGTGGGAAGGGACCACATACAGATACAAGTGGGGGATGGTAAAAATCATTTTTAGTTGTGAGATGCTGCAGAAAGGTAGGTAACTAGGATAATTGTCTAGCTGTGGAAAGTATTAATGGATGTCACCAGGTGAAGGAGAGAGGGAGAGAGTTAAAGGGTAGGATAACTGTTAGATGGGAAAGTATTATGGATGTCCACCAGGTTGAAGCGAGGAGAGGGAGAGAGTTATAAAGGTAGGATAACTGTCTAGTGGGAAAAGTATTAATGGGATGTCACAGGCGAAGCGAGGAGAGGAGGGAGAGAGTTATAAAGGTTTAGGATAACAGTCTAGAATGGAGAAAGTATTAATGGATGTCACCAGGAGAAAGCGAAGAGCGGGAGAGAGTTATAAAGGTAGGATAGGATAACCGTCTAGTGGGAAGTATTAATGGGTTTACCAGGAGAAGCGGGACGAGAGGGGAGAGAGTTATAAAGGTAGGATAACAGTCTAGTGGGAAAGTATTAATGGATGTCACCAGGCCGAAGCAGCATGAGAGTGAGAAAGTTAGAAAGGTAGTATTAACAGTCTAGATGTGAAAGTTTAATGGATTTCACCAGGCGAAGCGGAGAGAGGAGAGAGGAGAGAGGAGTGAGAGTATAAAGGGAGGATTAGATAACAGTCTAGAGTGAAAGTATTAAGGAGCACCAGGTGAAGCGAGAGAGGGAGAGAGTTATAAAGGTGGATAACTGTCTAGATGGGAAAGTATTATTAAATGGATGTCCACCAGGCGAAGCGAGAGAGGGAGAGCGTTATAGAGGTGGATAACAGTCGCTGGGAAAGTATTAAGGGTTTCACCAGGCGGAAAGCGAGAGAGGAGAGAGTTATAAAGGTAGGATAACAGTCTAGATGGGAAAGTAGTATAATGGATGTTCACCCAGGCGAGCGAGAGAGGGAGAGACGTTTATAAAGGTAGGATAAACAGTCTAGATGGAAAGTAATTAATGGAGTCACCAGGCGAAGCGAGAGATGAAGAGAGGGAGGAAAGTTAAAAAGGTAGGATGACCAGTCTAGATGTGAAAGATTAATGGATTCCACCAGGCGGAAGGGATAGAGTAGAGAGGGAGGGAGAGTTATACAGGTAGGATAACAGTAGATGGGAAAGGTAATGGAGTCCCCAGGCGAAGCGAGGAGAGTAGAGAGGAGAGAGTTATAAAGGTAGGATAACAGTCTAGATGGGGAAGGAAAGTATTAATGGATGTGCACCAGGCGAAGGGAGAGAGGGAGAGAGGTATAAAGGTAGGATACAGTCTGGATGGGAAAGTAGTAATGGATGTCACAAGGACGAAGGGAGAGAGGGAGAGAGTTATAAAGGGTAGGATAAACAGTCTAGATGTGAAACGTAAATGGATGTAACCAGGCGAAGGAGAGAGGGAGAGAGTTATAAAGGTAGGATAACAGTCTAGGATGGGAAATGATTAATGGATGTCACCGCGAAGCGAGAGAGGGAGAGAGTATTATAAAGTAGTAGGATAAACAGTTCTAGTATGGGAAAGTATTAATGGATGGTCACAGAGGCAAGGGAGAAGGGAGAGGAGAGATATAAAGGTAGGATAACAGTCGGATGGGAAAGTATTAATGGATGTACCAGGCGAAGCGAGAGAGCGGGAGAGGTATAAGGTAGGTAACAGTCTAGATGGAAGTAATTAATGGATGTGTCCCAGGAAGCGAGAGAGGCGAGAGAGTATGAGAAGGCTTTAGTCGATAACAATGCCGTGGGAAAGTATAAGTGGATGTCACCAGGCCGAAGCGAGAGAGGAGAGAGTATAAAGGTAGGAAACAGCTAGAGGGAAAGTGTCATGGGATTGTCACCATGGCGAAGGGGAGAGAGGGAGAGAGAGTATAAAGTAGGATAACAGTTGATGTGAAAGTACTTAAGGGATGTCACCAGGTTGAAGCGAGAGGGGAGAGAGTTTTATCAAAGTTAGGATAAAGCTTCTAGATGGGAAAGTTATTTAATGGAGTCACCAGGGCGAAGCGAAGAGAGGAGAGAGTTATAAAGGTAGGATAACAGTCTAGATGTGAAAGTATTAATGGGGATGTGGCACCAGGTGAAGCGACGAGAGACGAGAGAGAGAGTTATAAAGGTAGGATAACTGTCTAGATGGGGAAGTATTAATGGATGTCACAGGCGAAGCGAGAGAGAGGAGAGAGTTATCAGAGGTAGGATAACAGTCTAGATGGGAAAGTATTAATGGGTTTCACCAGGCGAAGCGAGAGAGGGAGAGAGTTATAAGGTAGGATAACAGTCTAGATGGAAAGTATTAATGGATGTCACCAGGCGAAGCGAGAGAGGGGATGGAGAGTTATAAAGGTAGGATAAACAGTCTAGAGGTGAAAGTATTAATGGATGTCACCAGGCGGAGCAGAGAGAGGGAGAGAAGTTATAAAGTCGATAACAGTCTAGATGTGGAAAGTATTAATGGATGTCACCAGGGCGAAGGAGAGGAGGGATGAGAGTTGAGAGAGGGAGAGAGTTATAAAGGTAGGATGACAGTCTAGATGGAAAGTATAATTAAGGGTTCACCAAGGCGAAGCGATGAGAGGGAGAGAGTTATAAGGTAGGATAACAGTATGATGCGGAAAGTATTAATGGATGTCACCAGGCGAGCTGAGAGAGAGGGAGAAGAGTTAAAGTAGGATAACAGTCTAGATGGGAAAGTATTAATGGATGTCACCAGGCGAGGCGAGAGAGGGAGAGAGTTATAAAGTATGGATAACAGTGAGATGGTGAAGTATTAATGGATGTCACCAGGCGAAGCGAGAGAGGGAGAGAGTTAAAAGGTAGGATGACAGTCGAGATGTGAAAGTATTAATGGGTTCACCAGGCGAAGCAGAGGAGAGAGGGAGAGAGTTATAAAGGTAGGATAAACAGTCTAGATGGGAAAGTATTAATGGGTTTCACCAGGGACGCGAAGGAGCGGAGAGGGAGAGAGTTATAAAGGTAGGATAACAGTCTAGATGGGAAAGTATTAATGGGTTTCACCAGGAGAAGCGAGAGAGGGAGGGAGGTTATGAAGGTAGGATAACAGTCTAGATGGAAAGTATTAATGGGTTTCACCAGGCGACAGCGAGAGAGGGAGAAGAGTTATAAAGGTAGGATAACAGTCTAGATGGGAAAGTTATAAGGCATTGGCACCAGGCGAGAGGGAGGAGAGAGGGAGAGGAGAGTATAAAGGTAGGATAACAGTCTATAGTGAAAGTATTAATGGATTGTCACGCAGGTGAAGACGAGAGAGGGAGTGCGAGGTATAAAGTAGGTAACTGTCTAGATGGGAAAGTATTAATGGATGTCAACAGGCGAGAGCGAGAGAGGAGAGAGGTTATAGAGGTAGGATAACAGTCTAGATGGGAATGGGAAAGTATTATGGCGTTTCACCAGGCGAAGCGAGAGGAGAGAGGGAGGAGTTATAAAGGTAGGATAACAGTCTAGATGGGAAAGTATTAATGGATGTCACCAGGCGGTAGCGAGAGGAGAGAGGGAGAGGAGTTATAGGTAGGTAGGATAACAGTCTAGATGTGTGAAAGTAATTAGGATGTCACCAGGCGAAGCGGAGAGAGGGAGAGAGTTATAAAGGTAGGATAACAGTTAGATGGGAAAGTATTAATGGTCACCAGGCTGAAGAGAGAGAGGGAGTAGAGTTATAAGGTGGTAGGATAACAGTCTAGATGGGAAAGTATTAATGGGTTTCACCGCGAAGCGAAGAGACGGGAGAGAGTTATAAAGGCTGGATAACAGTCTAGATGTGAAAGTATTAATGGATGTCACCAGGCGAAGCGAGAGAGGGAGCGTAAGTATAAAGGTAGGATCACAGTCTAGAGTGACAGTATAATGGATTTGTCAAGCGGAGCGCGAGAGAGGGAGAGCGTTATAAGGTAGGATAACAGTCTAGATGGGAAAGTCTTAATGGATGTCACCAGGCGAAGCGGAGAGGGAGAGAGTTATTAAGGTAGGGCAAACGTTCTAGATGGGGAAGTCTTAATGGATGTCACCAGGATGAAGACGAGAGAGGGGAAGAGAGTTATAATGCAGGAGTAGGAAACAGTCTAGCTGGGAAAGTATTAATCGATGTACACCAGGAGAAGCGAGAGGGAGAGAGTTATAAAGGT
Source organism: Hymenochirus boettgeri (assembly GCA_019447015.1). Lineage (NCBI taxonomy): Eukaryota > Metazoa > Chordata > Amphibia > Anura > Pipidae > Hymenochirus > Hymenochirus boettgeri. The sequence continues at coordinate 3,457 of JAACNH010001552.1, read as the reverse complement.
AGGATAACAGTCTAAGATGGGAAAGTATTAATGGATGTCACCAGGCGAGCGAGAGAGGGAGAGAGTTATAAAGGTAGGATAACAGCATCTGAGATGGGAAAGATTAATGGATGTACCAGGCGAAGCACGGCTTGAGAGACGGGAGAGAGTTAAAAGGTAGGATAACAGTCTAGATGGGGGAAATGAATGGATGTCACAAGCGAAGCGAGGAGAGGGGAGGTAGTAGTAGGTTGGATAAAGCGTAGGATACAGTCTAGGAGGGAAAGTATTAATGGATGTCACCAGGCCGAAGCGAGAGCGAGGGAGGAGTTATCAAGGTAGGAAACAGTCTAGATGGGAAAGTATTAATGGATGTCACAGCGAGCGACAGCGATGGAGGGAGAGAGGGAGAGAGTTATAAAGGGGATAACAGTCTAGATTGTGAAAGTATTAATGGACTGTCCCAGGAGCAGCGAGAGGAGGGAGAGAGTATAAAGGTTAGGATAACAGTCTAGATGTGAAAGTATTAATGGATGTAACCAGGTGAAGCGCGAGAGAGGAGAGCGAGTTTAAAGTAGGATAACAGTCTAGATGTGAAAGTATTTAATTGATGTACCAGCGAAAGGCAGGCGAGGGAAGAGAGTTATAAAGGTAGGTAAACAGTCTATGATGTGAAAGTATTAAGGATGTCACCAGGCGAAGCGAAGAGAGGGGGAGAGAGGTTATAAAGGTAGGATAACAGTCTAGATGGGATAATATTAATGGATGTCACCAGGCGAAGCAAGAGAGGGCAGAGAGTTATAAAGGTAGGATAACAGTCTAGATGTGAAAGTATTAATGGATGGTAAGGAGGTGCAGTAGAGCGAAGGGATTTAAAGGTTAAAAGCAGGGTATTGAATAGGATTCTTTGTTTGATGGGAAGCCACCCTATGGACTGAAGTATCGGGGTTGTGGGTTCTCTTTCGAGAGGAGAGTGGAGTGATCGAGCTGCAGAGTCTTAGATAGACTGGAGAGGAGAGAGATGAGAGGCCTAGAGTCCAAGCAAGTTAGAATGTTACAGTCGTCAAGACGGGAGATATAAGGGCATGGATGCAGCATTTAAGATAGACTGGAGAGGAGAGAGATGAGAGACGGGGGAGAGTCCAAGCAGTAGAATGTACAGTAGACAAAGACGGGGATTATAAGAGCATGATGAGCATTTTAATATAGACTGGAGAGGAGAGAGATGAGAGTCGGGAGTCCAAGCGGTAGAATGTTACGTAGTCAAGACGGGAGATATAAGGGCCATGGATGAGCATTTTAAGATAGACTGGAGAGGAGAGAGATGACGAGGCCGGAGGAGTCCAAGCAGTAAATGTTTACAGTAGTCAAGACGGAGTTATAGGGCATGGATGAGCATTTAAGATAGACGGAGAGCGAGAGGATGAGAGGTCGGGAGTCAAGCAGTAGAATGTTACAGTAGTCAGACGGGAAGATTATAAGGGCATGGATGGCATTTAAGATAGGACTGGGGGAGGAGAGAGATGAGGGTCGGGAGGTCCAAGCAGTAGAATGTTACAGTAGACAAGACGGAGATTATAAGAGCATGGATGAGCATTTAAGATAGATGAGAGAGGAGGAGAGTGAGAGGCGGGAGGGAGTGTGATGATGGAAGGAGAGAGAGGAGACAAAGATTCATCCAAGGCCAGCGTGCAGATTCCACTGGGTTAATGACCATATTGTCTATGAGGATGGAGATGGGTGGACGTAGGTGTCCACCAGTTTAGGGTGGAAATTATTATTCCGTTTGGATAGATTGAGTTTAAGGCGGCGGTGCGCCACCCAGGAATAGATAGAGAGCAGACATGTAGAGATTGGGGTTGACTTCAGGGGTTAGCAGTGGGGGTGGACAAGTAAATTTGGGGATCATCAGCAATAATTGATGACGCTAAAGCAATCCTGGTCCCTCGGTTGGTAGGAACAAGAAGATAATATCTCAGGATTCCTAAGGTATATTATCGCCTACAGGCATTTATACATACAGACATACTAATTCTTATACCCTGAATATGACAAAATATGAATGGCCTTTGAACTGCCATTGGTTTAGCTACGTTCTACACTAGAAGATGTCATGCTGTTCTGTAGAAGTGTGGTGCATTATACAGTGACTTCACCTTGCCCCTTTGATGACAGACCCCATGCTGGTTTAAACAAAACCAAATGGAGCTAGTATAGGAAAGAAGCTCAGAGTTTACAAAGGGTCAGGCAGAGATATTAACCCTGTCACAATGTGGGAGCTGCCAAACTGCTTGACCATGCGATAAAGTGAGATAATTGAAAATTAAGACTGCAATTTCAGGATATTATCTATGGAGTTACATTGCACTCCAGTTCATGACAGTCTTAATTTATGGAGTAATAATTTAATAGTAGAAGTAGTAACCAATCCATTCTCAAGGTTAATCCGTCCGTGCAGACATTAAGGCGCCAAGATCCTAGTGCTTATACTACTGGATTTCTTGTTCTAAGTAACATTGTGAACGGGTTTGTGATAAACATCAGTGAGATTTCATTATTGTGTCTTTCCCAGGTTGTGAAGTATAGAGAGAAGATGGAAATTACAGATAAATCCACATATAACCAATGTGTAATAATGAGCCAAGCAACGGTTTTTTTTATCTGATGGAAATCTCCAGCCAAACACTGACATTCTCCAACTGAACAGAAACCCACCAGCCAATGGATTAAAGAGGAGCTGCTTCATGGGAAGGAGGACGGGAGGAAAACCAATCAGTTGGCAGCATTAATACACTTACAGAAACAGATTACAGGGAACAGATACATCTACATATCATGGGATGGAACCTAAATAACAGCTTTTTGTCAGATAATTATATATCCAATTGGGATTTAAAGAGGAGATCGCGGAAGCATGGGAAGGCGGAAACCATATCAGATTTGCAGCATTATACACTTACGAACAGGATACAGGGAACAGATACATCTACATACTATCATGGATGTAACCTAAACTACCAGCTTGTAGATAATTATATATCCAATGGGATAAAGAGGAGTCGCTTCATGGGAAGGGAGGAAACCAATCAGATTGCAGGCATTAATACACTTAACAGAACAGATACAGGGAACAGAATACACTTCTATACTATCATGGGGATGTAACCTAAATAACAGCTTGTCAGATAATTATATACCCAATGGGATAAAAGAGGAGTCGGCTTTCATGGGAAGAGGAGGAAACCAATCAGGATTGCAACATTAATACATTACAGAACGATACAGGGAACAAGATACATACTACTACGTCATGGGATGTAACCTAAATAACAGCTGTCAGTAATTATATACTCCAATGGTATTAAAGAGGAGTCGGCTTCATGGGAAGGAGGGAAACCACATCAGATTGCAACATAATAACACTTCAAAGAACAGATACGAGGAGCAGATACATCTACTATATCATGGGATTTGTAAA
>JAACNH010001551.1:0-68609 GCA_019447015.1 Hymenochirus boettgeri | reverse complement strand
CCATAGGTTTAACGGAGATACGGTTGAGACACCAGTCACGTTTTGTGGAGCAAACCAGAAAAATTAAATGCACTAGAGTTAGCAAATTTGAGTCACAAGTTCTGACAAAGGCACTAGAACATACCTACCGCTTAGCAAGACATAAAAACAAAGGGAAGACCATTGTGATCAATCTGATCACCAAATATGCTTTGCCAATGAATGAAAATCACTTTTGCTGGAAAATGATTTGAGGGAATATTTTTCCGATCGGATTCGAACGCCCGTATTCCAAGTTTATCATTTCCCTAAGATGATTTGATGATCATCTTTGAATGATCCAAAAAAAAAAAAAAAAAAAAAAAAAAAGGGAAAATGCACACACACAAAAAATTCTTAAAGTGATTACCCATCCCCCCCCTTTTTTTTACCCTAAAACTATAAATTAGCAAAAAACTTTGTCTTATCAAGCCCTCCAATGTCCCCGTGATATCAGTAAAGGTAAACACAGATTATTATTTATTAAATAGAACATTGTTTGTTCGATTTCAAGCGAAAACTAACCTTTTTAGTAGGAAATTTTGCAGAGTACCAAAAAAAAGACCGGATTGAATTTTAGGACAGTAAAGTGTTGCAAAACTTGTGTGACTCTCCGTACGAACTGGTTTTCACTAAATACCACTAAAAGGGAGAATGTGAGGGGGGGTGGGTGGGTTGTGGCGTTTTTTCTTTTTTTCTTGTAAATTGCAATTGCACATGGGTCCATTTGAGCTAGTTGGTGGCCCCGTCTCTGCACCAACCACCCTTTTGGCATACCGATTGATTCAGGACATGTGGGAGATTGCCATTTGTGGGTTTTGAACCGTTTGAGTCTTATTTTATTTTTCACAAAATCTAAAAGCACGGAGTTCTATGAATAACAGGCGTCTAGCAATTCTTCATGTATATACGAAAGCATGACACTGATGTAGCTGAAGGTGTGTAGATTCCAAAAATATATAGTTTGTGGAGGGTTATTTCCAAGTTGAATAGGCTGTTCAAATTACAGCACACTTTGATTTTTTCTTGTAATTGCACTTTTGCATGCACATATGGCATACTGTTGATTCAGGACATTGGGGAGATTGATATTTGGTAACTTTTTTTACATTCCATGAGGTTTTTGGCATGATTTCTACCTGTGAAAATGTATTTTTGTTAATTTTTTCAGAAAATCTCAGAAAAGTGCGACCTTCTACACAACTGTGCCCACCCATTGATGGTGTAATGAACAAACACAACTACAGTGTAACATAGCTGAACGAGTGTAGATTTCAGGAATATGTAGTATTGTCTCACATTCGTGGCTATTCGCTTCTACATCTGCCAGGGTACCATGCATGGGTATGTGAGGGCTATTGCTGAGTTACAGCGTTGTTTTGTGGAAAAAAAAAACTGCAGACTGTTCAAATTCGGAGTTGCAAAATATTTTCGCTTTTTCTGAGAAATCTTGTGCATGTCTCACCGCATGTGTAACCACACATTGGCATAACCATTTGATTCAGACATTTGGGGAATTGATATTAGTAACTTTTTTACATTCCATGAGGTATTGACATGATTTCTACCTTTTGAATATTGTTTGATGTTCATTTTTTAGAAAATCTGCGAAAATGCGAACTTTTACGAAGAAACTGCGGCCACACATTGGTGGTATGAATGAACGAACTATAGCGTTACATGCTGAAGTTGTGTAGATTTCAGGAATATATGGGTGTAATTTCTGAGTTGGGGGCTGTTTTTTAGGAAAAACTGTCAGACAAACTGGCAATTTATTTTTGCTATTACTGACATTCGGCATTGGTCACGCTCTGGTTAGTTGGTAGCCATGTCTCTGGGTATACACATGAATGTGGCATACAGTTTTATTTCAGGAGGGGTTAAGCTTTCATATTGAGATGCGTTTGAACTTTCCTCTGCAGTTTTTAGCTGAAATTCGCATTTGATTTGTCTCTGATTTTACAGTTTAGGAAAAAAAGGAAAATGTGAGAAATACATAACTTACACTGGATGAAGAGCTGCGCCGGTATCTGCATTTTGATCAAACTCATAATATCCTGTGGGTGTGTTAGTTCTAAAAATATCTCACTTGGAGGATATTTTAGTTAATTTGAAGATATTCTGTGTAATTCGTCAGAAGTGGTTTATACATTTTAATTTTGTGTAATATTCTGAAGGTGCAGTTTTAGTGCGGGGGGGGGGGGGTCTCCTGTACAGGTAAATGGGGGTACCTACTTATATCTGGTATCGTACTCGGGAGTATCAGAGCTTTTAGTAAGATTTTTGTGTGTAACCTTAAAGAACTATTAGTAAAAATAGAAAAATCCACGAAAATTTGCAAATTTTTTGACATTTTACCATAATTCCAGTAAAAATTTCCAAAAAGTACAAATTTACCATGTTAAAGTACATTTTGTGCTGAAAAAAAACAATGTATAATATTTATGATTTACTGGGGGTTTCCTACTGTAAACTTTGAACCAAAATGTGTCTAAATCTATCTTAAAATTCTTCTGCATTTAACGCACGCAAAGTGGTGAATTCTGCTGGCAGCGAAAGGGTTAATTTCCATTTCTTGTTGGCATTTAGTGGCTTATAACATACACCAGCAATTACATTTACCCCCTTCTTACTCCCATACACAGCTCCATCCATATTGTTTTCTGCCTTCGTTTTACCCCATCTAGTCATTTTTGAGATTTGGCTTAATTCTTGTTAACATACATACATACTCCCCCTCCTTTCTTATTAACACTCTCATGTTTAAATAAGGTGTATCTTCAAAATTACTGAACGCAATTGTGTGAATCATTAGCCATGATTCCGCTATATACCGATCCCTCATATACCTTTCCTTTGAGGCGATTAGTTCTAGTTCCCCAGTTTTGTTGCCTCCCTAGCATAAGCACGTGGCTGCAGTAGTATCTCTAAAAATACTACCTTGCATTCTTACTTTTATCTTGGCTCCTATTCTCAGAAATCATGTTTGTTAAGGACCTCTCCTCCTCCTCCTCCATCTTTGTGTTTAAAAACTAGACCTGGGTCACTCCCAGCCTTACCCACTAATCTGTCAACACGATCCACCACATGTCGAACACTAGCACAGGCAGGCAACACACTGTTCGACATGTAGGGTCTTGGTGGCATGTAGGGCCTTGGCAGCAGATTACCCTTATTTACCTTTCTAATAATGGAGTCCCCTGACCCTACCCTCACCTGCCTATCCTTCCTAGCCCCCAGTTCTCCCTACTTTGTATTATAGATGGCAGTCCCTTGGTTTCTCAAGGGAATGGCCCACTCCTTACTCACTTATTGCCCATGTTCCACCCTCCAGTTTTATGGCCCCTGCCATTACCAGCATTTCCCCCAGGTTTGCCCAGCGCTATTGCTGTAAGTTTCCCCTTTAGTTCTGCACCTCAGATTCCAAATAGGCAACCCACTCACTCTGACACATACAAAGTCCCTTTGGGGTGGCTGCTCCAAGATCCCATACAAGCGGTAGGATGCACATTGCGTGGCCTCAATAAACTGTAAAGGAAAGAGTGAGATGACTGGATGGACTGAATCAGCAACTTGAAGTATAAAATGTATCTTTTTATTTCAAAGTTAAAAATTCATACATTAACATGATTAAAATCACTGTCACAGGTCACCAGGAGCAAGGAAGGGGGGGGGGGTGATACTGGCGCGTTTCACAGGACTTCCGCTTCCTCAGAGACCCTGGACCAGTTTTAGGAGTATGTCTATGGCACGCCGCTGCATATAGGAAAGTCACCAGAAAGCAAAAAAAACGCGCACACCAGACTGCAACTGTTGTTATTTATCCATACAACAGGGGTCACATACAGTAGATTTAAACGTATGATAAGTTCTGTTAGGGAGAATGGGGTGTATTTAAAGGATTGGGAGTGACCTATTCTATCCATGTTGGTTCCCAAAAAAAGTTGAAGTCCGCCATAATGAGACTATATAATGTTAAAAGAAGTTGAAGTATTTGAGATAAAAAGCCAGTATTCAACCATTTGATGCATAGAGGTTAAGGATTGTGGAACTTTCCCCACCTCATTTTGTTTGTTTTGTTTTTAAAAAACAAAGAAATAAGACAGGCATGTAAATAACATTAACAACATTATAACAAACATTAACAAATTATACGTAAACTTTTACAATCATTTGTAATTTAGTTAACAAGGGTTATTAGAGCCCGGGTCAGAAATCGTATTGTAGTTTGAAAAAGTTGAGTGTTGTCATGGCAGTTAATCTAAGGTTTGGTTAGCCATCTTGTCTGAAATGGGAATTGGCTTCCTCTGTTAGTCCCAGTAGATTCCTATAGTAGCTGGGAGGTCTTTGGTCATGAGGTTAAGAAGGTCTGGTGGCCCCTATAGGATCCTGGGATGCCAATAAAGTGCAGATTATTCCATCTCAAAAGATTTTTCAGGTCATTGATTTTGTCTTGCAGCCAACCACAGAGTGGTGTTTTCTGGGTCCCATCTCCTTCCAGCGGGCAATTGGGTTGTATTTGGGGCAGATAGTTTAGCTGAGACTTTTGTCGATAAGGTTGGGGGTGCCTGATAATTGTTTTTGAGTTGTCGTGGTTGGGAAGGTTGATCTTGACATTGAGTGGATTTGCTTTATTGCTTTTGCCCATATCTGCTGATTTATCTAGCTATTTGTCCATGGCAATATAAAGTAATAAGGCCAACAGATTTCAGAGTGGAATCTGTGATTCATTCAAGCAGAGCTCTAACGCAAGAAATAAAACTAACATGTAATTGTATATAGTAGAGACTTGCATAAGTAAAGAGTATGGTCTAAAAATTACAGTCCAGTCTTATCCCGTCACTAGATAAAAAAAGAAAAAAAAATTTGTCCTTTAAGTTCATATAACCGAGGATCCAAGGTGATCCTGTGTTATTTGGTGTTTTTTCTCCTGGGTTGAACTGATGGCGGAAAATCTCTTTCTCCTTTCCAATGCAGGTTCATCTAAAGACGCACCTGGATCTGATCTGTGTAGTTTTTAGTTCTTCTGGTGTCGTAAATCCTGGTCGGGATGTACAGGCTCAATGTCAGTACTCAAGTGGGGCTGTGTCTGTGACGACGGATCTGGCTGATAAAAAGGAGATCAAAGGGGCTTGATCTCCAGTAGTGGCTCAGGGTACAGGTCGTGCGTACTTGCTACGGGAGAACTGACTTTAACGTGTGTTAATATGTATATGCGTGTTACGCGTGTCTAGTTGGTGTTAGGGGTATATTTTAGTCCATTTCACAGAGTTGGTTAACCAGTGGCTCTTGGTGTCCTGACCCTGAAGTCTCTGCGGGATATACAAACATTAATGTGTGTTATGCACTGGAACTACGTTTTATTCTGATCCCACTTTTACAGCAAGTGAGGGTAAGGAACTAAACAATACACATGCTAGATAGTTTTATTACTATTCAGGTTAGGGTGTGAATGTGCAGTACTCTCTGCAGAAACGAATTAACATAAGTATACCATAGTTAAGGTTTAAGTATAAACCTGGGTTTAAATCTCGATATTTAGAACACCAAGCACATTTCTACGTAGAATTTTATAAAAACAGTTCAGTATGATTTAAGGAAAAAAAGATCGTGGAGAGAACCACGCATACAATTTCTCAAAGATAAGAGTCGTGTAGAGATTATGTTGACAATCACAGCTGGAAGGAAAGAAAATATTCATAGATATAAAAAGAAGAAAAAGCGGTTATTTTCTATATGCTCTAATGTATGTGCATGTTTATTATTATCGCATTTAATATTTTCTTGTTGAAACACAGATATTCCAGCCACTAAAGCAATATAGCACAGTTCATTTTATACAAACATGTTCAGGGGGCATTGGGTGCTGAAATTATAATAATAGGTAAAATTATGAGTGCCAATGATTGCCACTGTATGTGCCAACATGGACTATAAAAAAATTCTACAAAGTCTAATTACTCAAGCAGATTATTATTATTATGGATTTATAGCATCACTAACATCTTATGTAGCGCTTACAATTACATGGCTACAGTCACAGCGCATTAATTCATGTGTGTGTATTGATGTGTTCATGAATAGAGATGGGATCTAGGTCCGATCCGACACAGAACCCTACCCTCATTCCGAAATCTAAATTTTTCGTCCGAAATCGGACGGTCGTTTGGATTTCAGGACTTTTGAGCGCATTTTTGATTTTAGCCTTGAAGGATTATCGAAGGTCTAGGTTACTTCTGCGATCTTTTGAAAATAGCTTGAACGTTCTATAAAAATCAAAAATGCGCTCCAAAGTCCAGTTCAGATTTTCGGGATTTCCCTAAGATACAAAAACCCCAAAACAGAATGAAACCTGGCAGTTTTGGCCATCTCTATTCATGAACATGCAACTCACCCAAAAGTTTTTTATGATCAAGATAAAAGTTCGAGGATTATCGAAGGTTCTAGGTTACTTCTGCAATCTTTTGAAAATAGCTTAAACGTTCTATAAAAATCAAAAATGCGCTCCAAAGTCCCGAATTTAAGTTCCATTTTCAGGATTTCCCTAAGATACAAAAACCCAAAAACGGAATGAAAGTTGAATGATCAGTTTTGGCCATCTCTATTCATGAACATGCAACTCACCCAAAAGTTTTTTATGATCAAGATAAAAGTGAAAGACAGTGATGTCTAGGAGTTATTAAAAGATAGGTTGTCAATAAAAGTGGATGCCCAACTAACTGTATGAACCACCTACCTGCTATAAAGCCTGCTATAAACAGATGGCCTTTTCTCTTATTATAGCCCTGTTCTTTGTATATGGTTTATTATACAGAGACATTAAGGAGATCTGCTGTTTAACCTGCTTTAGGCAAAAAGGCAATTAATTAGTGAAAATACTAACTGGTGCACTGGTATTCATTATTCCAGATGATTTACTTCAAGTACCAATTCAAAAGGCAATGTGAACTTTAATGCAAATCAAAAGGCAATGTTAAAGTTCTCAAAACTGTGTAACTGTGCAGTTGTGTTTTCCTTAACATAGCGTAACTCAGTAGCTTACTTCCATTTAGAAATCATTAATTAGCATGCTATTCATTGCCTCTATACCAGCTTGCAGGTGTTTTATTACCAATAGCCCATTCTCCCATTCTCAAAGCAACTAAGCAACTGATTTACTGGCCATAATACTGCTTCTACCATATAGTAGATTTGTAACCCTTATTAACCAGAAGCTCAAGAGGATTTACCAGCCTCACTTCAAAATAAGTATGCATATAATGTATGGTTTTTAATACAGCCTAATTAAAGTAGGTTAATTTATTTACTGTCCAAAACATGATATTTTAAATATAATTCTTTTCAGTAACATCAATGAGCACAGTGGGAGGCTTGCTGGCTATAACACAGACCAGCACAGTATTTTATTGGAAGATGATTTAATACCAGGAACACAATGGTGATCAGATGATTTGCAATCTGTTTGTAGCACAGCAGATGTTTTATTGCCTGTAACCATACAGATGATTTTTACTAAATAGTTACAATCTACTGCTAATCTACTGCTATTACACCATTAGACTTTTCACATGGTGACAGCTGCAAGTTTTCCTTTACTTATATACTATCAGGGTTATTCAATAAATGTTCTTATTGTTTAAAATGGTGGTAATTTTGCTCCAACCAATCAGATCTTATTTAACATTTGAAAGCTAACATCTGATTTGTTGGTGCAAAATTAGAACCATTTTAAACAATAAGAACTTTTATTGAATAACCCTGTATTTATGTATATACTGTAAAATCAGAAAAAGAACATTCTGCATTATACTATACAGATTACAATATACAGTATGTTATATTGCGAATTCATGTGAAAGCTATAATATTGCATTGTTGGTATTCATGGATACACTGGCCCTGCCTTCCTGCGTCAGAATTTCTTTTGGTAAGTACAGGGCTTAGAAGTTAAACCCAGGGGCAAGGTCCTATCAGTTTAAGTCCTGACCCTGGGTACTTTTAAAGAGCCAAGCAAGATGATCATGACTGAGATGAGTATAGTTGTCCTTTAATTTAGTGACTGGTAGAAAAAAATGATTTGATTAGATTATGTTAAAAATAACATCTGTTAATAGTAATAATATTTTAACTTATATAATGTACAAGAGAAGAATGGTTTAGGACAGACCTGGGCAAAGTAAGGCCCGGGGCCACATGCGGCCTGTTGGCTGGCCCCTCAATACTAGACCTGTATCCCAAAAAAAGTTATTAATTGTCTCAGGCTGGACAATTAATTTATTTTCATACATTCAAGTGTATGTTGTAAAAAAAAAAATGATGACCTGATCAATTGATTTTGATGGAATGGATCTAAAATAGATTAAAAATGAATAATTAAAAAAAATCCAATGAACCGGGGATATTTTTTTTTGTTTTATAAAATCTAGTTTTGCAAGCTCTTTAATGAGAATTAAGACTTATTGGTTTGGCCCTTCATGACAATCCAATTTTCTCATGCAGCCCCGCCTTCATAATTTAGGGGGAAATAATAGTTTTACCAGATGCTTTAAATGTTCTAAACCTGGCGATAGGGGCTAAGGCGTTATAAAGGAAAGTGGGAAGACCCCAGTGATCGTTCGAGAAATGGAATGGCACCTTGCACATTAAAGAGATTAGAAAGTGACTAGCAAGTTAAGAGAGAGTTTTAAGAATGGGTTTGTCAAGTCCACAACAATATCTTCATGACCTAGAAACCTTAAGTCAGTATATGAGTGGGAATGCAAGATTGGGTTTCCTATGCAAAATCCTCATTGTTGAATTGCAGTGTATCAACATTACGTGTGGCCGGTCACCAGCAGATTTACTTTATTAGCCTTTAACTGTATATTTTTGACAATGATATGGCAATTGAATTGGATACTAATGGAATATTTTATATATCCATCAATAATACTGAATAATATTCTATTGGTCTTTCTGCTTGATGAATTTAAAATATTTATAACTTTTGGACATTTAAAAATAAATTTCATATGAAACAGCATTTTAATATTTCTTCTCGTACATCCAATAAATTTTCCTTAAGGACCACTAAAGTGTAGTATAAATTTAAAGTGTTGCTCGTTTTACTACAGACCGGTTTTGGCTTTTTTGAGCCATCATCAGTGTAGTTTCTCCCTACCTTATTTAATATATAAGTGACGTCGGTCGATAGGCGCTTCACATTGCAAAACCAGAGGCCTGCACTACACTGATGATGGCTCAATGAAGCCAAAACCGGTCTGTAGTTGATGCTCTCGTTTTGCATTTAGCTTGTGGAATACTGTAAAAGTCTTTTTAAAGACATAGTGTTCCTAAGGGCTTCCATGTGTAAACATAGTAAAGTCTTTGTTCCTCTTTTTGAATATGGAATATGTTAGTAACTTACAATCAAAGTTGAATGTCTATGGCCAGAGTTAGTTAAAGGCTTTTACACTATCCATCTCTCACTCTATTTTATAAATAATATCAGGCATTTTAAAACCTTTAATAGGTGTCCATAAATGTTTCACTGATACGGCGGTATGTGCAGTCACCTGGATAATCGTTCCTTATACAGGGAATAAGGTCACTAATGGAGTATGTTTAAGTCCGAATTTGGAATCTGTAACTTACAATAACTTACAACAAAAAAGGCATGTGTATGGCCATCTTTAGTTGGCCATCTAGTCATTTATTTGATGCAATCTAAAGGAATATTTATTGGAGGGTATTTTTAGAAAAAATGCTTTTCTGTTTGGCAGTGGGCTATGAGAAGACCTTTCACTTGGTTGGCAACTCAGCTATATTCACACAGAATCAAAAAATAACATGTTTGAAAAATGTATTAACATGCCCAACTTTAAACTGAACCTCAAGGAATGAAAGCTTCTTTGTAATCAGTTTAACAAGAAACTATCACGTTTTGAAAGCTTGCTATATATTTATTTCAGTTAGATAACAACTGTATTACCTTTACATCACTTTTTGTTATGTTTCATCAAAAAAAGCATTAACCTGTAACCTTGAATCTCAAAAGTATTACCCTGTAACCTTTCATCAGGCCAATACTATGACACCTTTAAAGGGTGAGAATGAACACACAGAAATGGATGTTATCAGACAGTTATCAGACAGGGGTGAAAGTGATAGATCACCTATGACAACACAGCAAAAAAGTCCCCTCCTTGCACAGTTAACTGATGATGCTCTGGAGTAATTTTTGTCTGTTGAACATAAACAGATACTGTATAAAGAGTGTTAAGGATCAAAAATGACTTTGGCCTTTCACCAAAATAAATAATCCGAAATATTTACATAAGCACATCAATTTGATTAGAGATACAATGGGCGCAATAGAATGTTATTTTTATTAGAGGCATTATAATGGGCATATATAAATGTAACTAAATAATGTACACATTTTCATTATAATAAGGCAACCCCATTTTTGCAATAGAGTAATGAGAAAAAAAAATCAATATACAGTTCATGCCCACCAGAAATGCCACCAGAAATGTATAAATCTACCAACCTCAATACTACAGTTAGTTTATCAGCATTAGCTGGCATAGTTTCACCAAAGCCTCATCCACTCAAAGGTTTCTGCCACCTCCTCCATTATGAGCTCATGCTAATGTATGTTCAAGCTCAATGCAAGCTTGCACACGTGGTGGCTGGACTGGGCTTAATAAATATATGATTAAAGTTATTAGATTTGTAAATTTTAAACATGCATTAAAAACAAATAAAGAGTTAGGAGTGTTGTATTATATGGCAATACATATTCTAGAAATAGACTGGTCTCTGAGAACTCACAGCACTGTTCTAAAAAGGATTAGAGATGTCCGAACTTCACAAAATCCGGTCCGCTCGAGGATCCGCGAATTTTCGAAAAAATGTGAAAATTTGAAAATCCGCGAGCGGACCCATTAAAATAAAAAATATCCTCGAAATAACGAAATTTTCCGTATTTTCGAAAATTTTCGAAAATGTGAGATTTTCTCGTAATTTTGAAAATTTTCGAAAATACGAGAAATCCGCGGTTCGGAAGTTCAGAAGGCGGAAAATCCGAAAAAAAAACGCCATTCGCGAACGGGATAAATCCGCGCCGGATCCGTGTTCGGATCCGCGAACCAGCCATCCCTAAAAAGGGTAAACAAAAATAAATTAAAAGATAAGAGAAGGATGAGCCCAGTAAATTTATATAAAAAGATTTAGTTCATTATGTATAGTAAAATATTACTTGTGTTTTTATAATTAGATGTATCATTGTACAGCTGTGTTATAACCACACACATTTCTGAAAATCCTTTTTAATGGCATCACAAATCAATTAGGAAGAATTTTTATATATTGGGTGTTTTATTTATATACTGGTTTTAGATTTTGTTGAGAAATAAGGGTGTAAAATAGCCAAAATATAATTACTTTTAATATAGTTTGTTCAGATCGGACTTACTGTTTCTTGGATTCCATCGTACTGCATTTAAATATGCATTGCAATAATGGAATAGAAATTCATGTTCGGATATAACACGCTCTCCTTGCATCAGTGGCATCAGGTCATGTCCATCAATAATTCTGAATATGGAAGAAACCACAATGCATTAATAAGCACTATGTTGTTTATATAAATAGATGGCATCCACCCGAACTGCTAATAATAAATAAAAACAAGTTAGTATTTGATTCAATTTTCTGAAAAGACTACATTCTTTTGAGCGTTTTCTTGCTGAAGGTGTAACACAATATTTAATGACTAACTACAAAGAAGCTTCCAGGACTAAGAAAACATAAGGGGGTCCAGTTACTGCTGTAGATGCTTTAATGTGGTCTAAATATTTTTACTTAATGCCAAAAACAAACAGCGGAAGTTATTCATGTGATAGACAACACTAACTGCTATGGCTGGTATACAATGTACTACCTGCATATTGGAATCGCTTTCAATCCTCAGTGGTTGCTAAATGACTCATTTACACTTACAATGTATATGCCCAATTTTTCATTTACTGTATTTAGTTTTTTATTATACAAAACTGACAATGCTGAACCTTACAAGCAGTTGTGATTCACATCAGTCATTGCCCCAAAACAGACAGATTAACACACAAAATTCAATATAACCAGAATGCAGACATCCAACCCATTTGTGGCTTCCAGGCAGGGGATGTGATGTATGTGACATTATATAGGAGGAGTTAGGGGTGTTTTGGTGGAAATTTGGTTGGAAAGGGGGTGTGACAGGGAGCAGAGAGGTCCTTTTGGGTGGTCTCATGGGAGTGCGGGAGACCACCCCAGAATTCGGGAGACTGCCAAGAGGGATGGGATACCTGAGAATTGCAGAACGCTTAGCAGTATATCTTTTGAATGGGATCTTGAGAACCTGAAGGAGATACATTCAGGAAATGCAGACCATATAAACTCCTTGCAAATGTTTCCTTGGGTGGATCTTCAAATTACCTGTGCTATAATTTATTTTGTGCCACACTCCAAAAAGGTCTATTTTTTTTAGAAGCTTTAAACAACTTCCACCTTTACTGCTCGATCGTAAAGAGTTAATAAAACTGAAACATCTCTGCCCCTTTAAATGTCTGTTCAATCACACTTCAGCACCCATTGAATAATTATTAATGAAAAAAGGAAGCAACATTTTTTTGATCTTTAAATACTACATCTAACAGTAAATCACACTGCATCTGATATCTGTACTGCCTCCCATACCAGGCTGTTATATTTACTTAGTTTTGGAAGGGGTTTCACTGCTGGGAAAAGTAGTAAGAAAAACCCCCCACTAAGTTGGCCCTGTGGGCAATAAAGAGACGTTAGCCTTATTTAAATAAAAACCCAACATTTTCTGAAAATATGACAGGAAGTCTGGAAAAATCTGAAAGACAGCTCCATTTGATTAACTCTACATAGTCTATAACTAGGAGGTTGTTTTGGGGTAAAAAATTCTTTTAATAGATCTAATTTAATTGGTGCTTTAAAGGGATAGAGAAAAACACAAAAGCTGAAATACTGAACTAAAGCTGAAAGGAGCCAACAGGGTTCAAATGAGCTCCCTTGACAAATGTAAAAGAGATCAACAAACGTTCTCCCCCATCTACTTCTTGCTGCCACCAAGGAATTTGAAGGGAGAACCGGAATAGGCACTTATGGAGCCCTTAATAAAGGCTCAGACTACTGTGCCACAACCAAACAAACATAAATAATAATTGAGTTTAGTTCTTGAAGACATTTCGCTAGTCATCCAACTGGCTTTCTCAATTCAGAAATGAGAAAGCCAGTCGGATGACTAGTGAAACATATTTAAGAACTAAACTTTAAGTCCAGTTGATCTAACCGAATACAACCGATATACCATGACCTGAATAAATGAGAACCTTCACAAACATAAATAATAGTTGAGTGTTTGAAGTGAATAAATACGCAGTTCAACTGGGATTCAAATCCCCAAGCACACTTTTGCACAACATAAGATGGACATTCTTGGTGATTTGATTGAAGTAACTAACAAGAAGAAATGGATTGGGCTATGTAAGTGTGGTTTGTTATTAGCACAAGGATGACTTGATAAAGGACCGACCGGAGAGTGAAACATGTTGCAATAAATAGCATTTGTTTTGCAGTTTATTTCTGCTTGGTGTCCCCTTTGTTTTTGGTTATTTTGAATATACAAAAATTACATGTTTACAGCAATTAGTTTTTAAATTGGAGGTATCAGCCATGCACAAAACGATTGTCATCTAAAATGGCTGTTCATAACAGTGTGTTTTGAGGGTCAGTCCCATGATCGCACATGTGTATGAGCCTTTACATAAATTTAAAGCAGTTAGTGAGTTTAGCCAATTTAGTAATAAATTGAAAACAAATAGATAGCCTGTATGGGGAGACAAAAAAGAGGAAGAAGAAATGGAGACGGTTACACTGAATTTAGGGTATATTGTTGGTTCCAAGGTAAAGATAATGGAAAAAGATTGGAAGCAGATAAAGAAAATGATCATTACAGTATGTCTTTGGGAAGGGGAAAGGAGAAAACAAAATTAAAAGAAACAAGCAATTCCCTAGAAAAAAGGAGGCCTGAAGTAAATAGAATCAGTTCAGAATTTTAATATCCATACTATCTCGATCCTCTTTAGGGGTTGTCATTTTGAGGTAAGGAAAAGCTTGAATTCATCTGCGATTTTTAAAGGATAACTACAGTGGAAAAATCTCCTTTAAGCTTGAAGGCTAGAAATGTTGCATGTTTATGAAGGTTCTTATTCATCCAGGTCATGGTAATTCTGTGGTATTCAGTTAGATCAACTGGTCTTGAAGTTTAGTTCTTCCGACTGGCTTTTGCAATTCAGAATGACTTATACAGGAATATGTTGGCAATAAATACACTGGAATATGTCTCAATCAGCATATAACAGCAAGGTGTCAGATATCTCTTGAATGCAAGGTGTTTCTTGCATTGTAGCTAAGAGGTGTTATCAAAACTGCCCAGGGTATGGTGTCAAAACAGAATTGTACATGGCAGACTACAGTGAGAAAACATTCGGTAACATCTGATTGGTTAATATATTTTTAACAACATATATCTAGAAATATTTTTGACAAACAATGTTATTTTACTGCAGGATGATGTGACTTTAAAAAGACCAGGTTATACCACAAATTACAATTAGGAGAGGGCAAAATCTGACATATTACAAAGTCACACACCTCTATATTAGCTGTCCAGTTTACCAGCCAGTGTTGACTTAACTGTGGCTGGTGAACTGGTGGGCTTACATAAATGTGGATAGTAAACTGGAGAACCGACATAACTGTAGCTGAGGAACTGAAGGTACTATATACAGAAAATAGGTAGCTCCTCTGGAAGAAAGATGGACCTCAAAACAGGCACGAAATACAGAGGCACTTCTAGGTTTTTTTGCTGCCTGATCCAAACTTTTGAATGCCGCCCCTTGATTATTTCCAGGCATGGCGCAAAGCTGCTGTGCTAAAGTGGGTGTGGCTCTGACGGTGGGCTTGGTTTTAGCATTTTGAACTTCCTATCACATAGGTATTTAGACAGTTCCCCAGACAGTGAGTTAGAAATAATGTAAATTACTAAAACAGATATTATATTACACCCCTTTCTCAAACAGTTTGTGGTGCAACTACTATATTGCTCCTTTCAGGATTTTGTTGCTCAAATCAAAATCAGGCTTTAAACTTATTTTATAGCCTGTTTTATACATGTTGGTACAACTGTTACAGTACATTAGAAATGCAATACTTTCTGTAGTGTAATTTTTTTTAGCCAAAACATTTGTAAGCCCGCCACCACATCAAGGTAGACTCTTTCAGCAGGGCCCTAACTAACCCAACTAATCTAACCTTGCCTAACAAACTAAAGCTAACCTAACCATATAAAATTATTTTAAGATCATATCTGTTACTATGGAAAAACAGTTTTCCCCCCACCACTGCCTATCTGCTGCCTTCTTCTTCAGTGCAGGGGTGAGCCTTGAGACAAATGTCTCACTCTACCTAATGGTAGAAGTGGGCCTGAGAAAAAAAATGTATTGGAACATCAGACAAGAAACATTGCCTCATGTGTTTCATGCATACATCAGCACTTACTCATAGGCTGTAGTGTGTAAGAGATTTTCATCCTCCCCTAAACACTTGAAAGTACACAAACTCCCACCCCTAACATCACACAAATAGAAACAATTAAGATCAATCAAAGATTCCATTAACCCTTAACAATGGCCACACTGGCCACCTTCCAGGTTACTTAAGTACAAATCCATATCATACAAAATTTCACAATTTAAATAATTGATAAAACACATATCTATGTAAATATACATTTGTTAATCTTTATTTAGTTCCAGTATATATTAATTATACACTATTGAAACAAATAAAACAATACAGTTGGAGGACAGGGAAAAACAGCAAAAACACACTAAAAAGTCTAGTAACGTTACCACTTGGAAATCTCTAATCTAAAAAAAAAAACAGGTGATGTTCAAAACCAAGTTCAAACCCTTAGGTACCCAGGTGCCCATCTCAAATATATACTTAGCTTCCTGTCTCAGTAGGATAGCCAACATATTGCCATCTCTTACAGGGAAATGAACTTCTTTAATCCCTTGGACCTGGAGCAATCTAGAATTTCCCCCATAACATAAAAAATGTCTAGCAACCGGGCTATTCATATCCTGTTTATTTATACATTTTATGGAACTTGATGTACAACCAACATATTTAGTAGCCCGCCTGTTATATCTCTCTTCTCCATCTTAAAACCCCGATACTTCAGTCCATAGGGTGGATTCCCATCAAACAAAGAATTGTATTCAATACCCATTTTTAATCTTTAAATCTCTTTACTCTACTGCATCTCCCTACTTATCTTCTCTATTTGTCTATTATGCCCTTCTCTACAACCCCCCTATGAACACTGCTTCCTCCCACCTTAAAACCATTCTCTATTGGCTGCTCCCTACCTTTGGAAGTCTTTCCCTCTCTCACTTCGCCAGGTGACATCCATTAATACTTTCAAATCTAGACTGTTATCCTGCCTTTCTGAGCACCAGCACAACAAATGATTGTTAGCCACCTCAAGCTCTTTGTACCCATCCCTCGTTTATCTGTATGTTGTTCCACCCATTTAGATTGTAAGCTCTTCTGGGCAGGGATCTCATTTCTAATGTAACAAGGCATGCTGCCCTTATATCAATTTATCCATTATATATATATATGTGTGTGTGTGTGTGTGTGTGTGTGTGTGTGTGTGTGTGTGTGTGTATTCTTAACTTATATATGAAATTATATTTAATTTTTATTTATCTGTATAATTGCTTGCTTTTATCCCCTTGTTTGTATTTTATAATGTGCAGCGCTGCTTACCCAAGTGGCACTTTATATAAGGGATAATACACTACCTATAGTGTAATAAGGATATTATGTCACCGAGTTACATGAACATATAGAAGCACAAGGCCGCATAAGGTCAGCCAAAAAACAAAACAAGCACAGACACACTCTCCCCCTGCCCTTCCACTGTCTCTCCCCCTCCCTCTGTTAGTCATTCATATAGGAATCCCCGTTTAGTGTATAGATAGTTAATTACCGTTCCTATTGAAAAGAGAAAGAAGGACCGAACATTGTCAATAATAATCAGTGCTATCTATATAAATGATTAATACAGGGAGGGGAGAGACATGGGGAGGGGCAGTGGAATGCAGGAAGTCACCGAGTGACGGTAATATAGATTCTCGCCTCTGCACCTCCCTATTGAAAATGCCTAGCCTTATGTATTATAAGTATATGCATGCAGGAGAGAGGAGAGCTTCCTGATACTGCGGTTTAGCCGAATCACAAATCTGGTAAACCTCGGGTGCCTGAAAATGCAGGATCCCTGCAGACCTAATAAGTTGCACCCATTTTAAAGACCATGTTTTTGGAAACAACTCCCGGCATGCTTTGGTAGGAGAATGCAACTAAATCTAAACTTACACGGTTTTCCATCACTGCTATAGGTTCTGGCACCAGCATCCCCATAGAGGAAGTTTATCAGTCACTATCAGTATCTGTGCACAGCAGTGAGACAGAGGGTAAAAATGTCTCCCCCCATGGACTCTCACAAGCAGAAATGGGTTCAGTATAACTAAAGGTTCGCACACACGTGCGATCGCGGGTCCTGACCCGTGACGCACGATGTGTAGGAACGAACATTTCAGCCAATAATCGGCCCGTGTATGGGCCCTTTATCAGCCGAAACAGACGTTCGGTCGGGGATTGTTGCCCGACCGACCTGGCGTATCTCCGAACGAACTTCCGTTTCGGGCCGATAAAGGGCCCATACACGGGATGATTATCAGCTGAAACGTTCCTTCCTACACATCGTGCGTCGTGGTTCGGGACCCGCGATTGCACCTGTGTACAAACCTTTACAGTTACTTCCTCCTGCTCTGAGGATCACAGCACAGAAGAGCTACAAGTTCAGGGAAGGGGCGGGAGGGGGCGGAGCTCTGCACTCTGATTAGCATCAATGGAACAAAATGAAGTAAAGCACTGTACTGCCCTCAATAATCTGTGATGTTTGGAAGGTGCGCAATTAACTTAGGCAATTACTTGATTCAGCATCAGATGGCAGTACACAGGTTAATTAACTTAATTAACTAAAAAAAAAGTTTAAAAAAAGGAGGTACAGAGGCATTTTTAAAAGTTGTAAAGTAGCCTATGCTTTTTTCCAGGTCCAAGTCTCAGGAAAATTGTTCCAGCTGTTTGAAAGTTTTTCTAGAACATACAAACATGCATGCATACATACATTTACTTTTATATATAGAGATTTGATATGCTGCTCTCTCGTTCGTATTTTTATGGAACTTGATGTACAATCAACATATTGAATTCTACAACTGCTACAAGTGAGTAGATATACCACCCATCTGGAGTTACAGTTAATGTACTCACAAAGTTTGGTTCTGTGATATTTATTTCCTGTTTTTAAAACAGAGCACTTGACTCACCTATTCGCTCCAGATTTAAAACATACAAAATATTGAAGCTATGTAGGTTGCCTCCCTCCTTCACTCATATATAAACTAGGGAATAGTGAGCTCGCTAAGGTAGGCACCTTCCTAGACATTGTAGAAAAAACAGACTTAGGTGAGGTACCAAAAAAGGACTTTGTGCAACTCAAATGCGTGAAATTGCTTTTGCGAATTTATTGGATATACATTCGTGTGTATCCAATAAATAAGCAAAAGCAACTTCACACATTTGAGTTGCATGAAGTCCTTTTTTGGTACCTCACCTTCGTCTGTTTTTACTACAAAGTTTGATGCTTGGAGGCAAAGCATAGAGGGAACCACTAAGGCAGCTATTGGTCGTAAAAGAAAGGTGTTGCAGAAAATGGCCTTCCTAGATATACATTTAAATCCCCTTTTCTTCAATACAAATGTAACCTTCTTATACCCATATAAAATTAGGATATTTCTCTCAATGATCCGCACTCTTTCATAGTATTGATCACTGAAGGAAGTAGAGAACATTACAGGAATATCCCCATCTCCTGGCAGAGATATTGATTTGTTATTATAAGCTATACCTTTTTGTTCCAAAAGGGCCTTTCAATGGTTACTAAATTCTCGATCCTAAGCTTTGTCCAAAATACCAGCCCGGTACCCTCTGGCCATAAATCTATCCCTAAGCAGATCTGCCTGAACAGAAATCTCAGCATCACTAGAACAGCACCTCCGCAAATGGAGGAACTATCTGTATGGGATAAACATAGTTATATGATGGGGGTGCCATGAATCTGCCCATAGACATGCACGAGAATGGACTTCGATATATGGTGTAGCGATTTCTGTACCTGGAAGATCAATTTTAATGTCTAAACAATGTATACTCTTTCCTCTTAAACAGGAGGTTAATTTTAGATTCAATCTTTTATTATCCAGAGTTTCACAAATTCATCAAAAAGTAACTGAGGGCCTCCAAACCATCAAGACATCATCAATATATTATTTATACACAAAAATATGCCATCAATATTGTTCGAAGGAGCCATCCTCAAATAGGTGGGTCTCTTCTCACCACCCCAGGTAGAGACAAGCGTACATGGGGGCAAATTTAGCCCTCATGACTGCCCCTCTCCTCTGGAGGAAAAATAATTGTGGTGAAGGAGGTACTATATACAGTCTAAAACCTTTTTTATCATATGCATATCCACTGTAGACATTTAAGTGGTATTTAATTGCCACATCCCCTGTAGCTGTGGTTCCATTCATAACGGTTTTCCTCAAGAATTTGTAAAGTATGTTTGGAGTCTCTCGGGTATGAATCCACCTAGAAGCTGTAATATTGTATCCATCAAATCCGATTGCAGATCATTAAGATTATACCAGAAGATGGTGAAAAATGGGGACTATTGGATTTTATGGAACAAAGATATTTTGCATAATATGTGCAGTACCAATCCCTCGTACCAGCGCCTCCAAAATACTCTTAAAGCTGTTAGTGGGGTCACTTTCAAGTTTCATATACAGCATGTATCATTATCGCTGATCTCAAAGCTTCACCCCTATAATCCTCATTATTCATAACTACAATGCATCCACTTTTATTGGTGTTCCAGATTACAATTGGCTTATTATTTTTGAGATCCAGTAGTGCAAACCTCCCACTTTTTGTCAAATTATCCTTCTCATGGGACATCTGAATTTTGTCTTTAAGGTACTGTAAAGTAAATCTTGTTCAACCATTGTCTGAATGCAATCTATACTATTGCTCCTAGCCCATTGTCTGAAAGCAATCAATACTATTGCTTCTAGCCTATACAGGGTAGTAGCTCGACTTGCATTTAAACTTGCCCCTATACTCTAAATAACTAACACCAAAACAGTTATTCCCTATTTCAGAATGTTGCAGAAGTCCCATAAGATCCTCAAGGGCCCTCCTGTCTCTGTCAAAATCCATATCAACATCTCCCCTCTCCTGAGTTGCATCATCCTCTAAGAAAGTGCTTTTGGTGAGCCAGCTTCCTTACAAGTCTATTAACATCGACCATTGTTCCAAAGGATAACTTTGACTCTTTTTTTTAAAGATGCTTTTAAATAAATTTATTACCATATTGCCTTTTCTTATATCCTGACTCCATAGTCTGTAACCCATCTCTCATCCACATCCTTCCTCTGATCTTTTGGCATCCCCTCTTTTTCTCATGCTTGTTCTGCCCTTGATCTACTAAGGAACTTTGCCTCGATTAATAAACTCATAACTTCGCCATAATTGATACTCTCCTTCGCTATTACCCCCTTTAATAAAACCATACTCAGGTCACTGTAGTCCCTGTAGTCTATTCTGCCTTCCAGTAGGTGTAGAGGTGTATCTATCAGGGGTCTTAAATATCACAGCTCACTTTGAAAAGACTTCTGCTGCAAGTTTTTTCCTTGTTTCTGATGGAGGGCTGGAAGATAAAGAACAGGAGGGAGAGGAAGGGGGCAAACTATCTGATGCAAAATCAATATTATTGCTGACAAAACTCACGTTTGTGAGATGATTTTAGGAATTTAAATTTTGTTTGCTTGGTCCCCCCTTCTATCTCTAAGCATTCTATGTCCTCACTCCAATTTATACTCTGTTACTTTCATAATCCTCCTTATCCCTTTGAAATTTGCTCCTTTTTCTAGTCATAATTGCTTTCTCCAAACTATCAATATTATCTTTAACCTTCTTTTAAAATCTATCATACATCTCATCATTAACCATGCTCCTAAAATCTCTTTAGTATTAGTTTGTTTTTAAGCTCTTTTAGCAAAGAATGTTCAACTAACATTCTTCCTCAACAACATCAACCTCAGTGAGCAGTCAGTTAGTACTGCATTCCACTGCTTAATGAATTCATAAAGTGTATCGTCAAACATGGGGTATTTGTAAATGCGTAAAGCCCTAGGTATCATAGCCTTCTAATATATTTTTCTAAGGAAGCAAGGTCCTACCAAGTTTTGGTTTCTTGTATTAATAATTTTTCATATTTTCAATTTAGACATAGAGTCCAATTCCAAAACATTAGTGTCCGAATGGTTAAGATTAAGATTCTTCATCCTCTGTTTTCTCATATTCTTATACTAACTGCCCCCAAACTCCATAAAATCTTCCACATGTGCACGCTTAGATAGACTAACTGGCGGTGCCATTTTACACCATGTAAAGTTTATCACATGTGTAGATCAGTGTGTAAACTCCTGGTCACCCCAAACCATGTGGGACATATATGATTTAACAAAATACAAAAACAACTTTCATATGCTCCACTTCCACATCCTTTTATATTTAAGTTTCAAACTAAATTAAGTTAAACCAACCCATCAGCCATGAGCCGAGACTCAGGTGCATAAGCCCGAAGTCTTTCACTTATAGGAAACACCATCCACAATAATTATCATATACATTGGCATCAGTAAAACAATTTGTATTCTTCTGACTCACCCAAAGCCGTAGATTGTCCGAGTGCAGCTGGGGAACTGGAGGGTTGATTTAGCAGTGTCTGCTGGGCTGGAGGTTTCTACTGGGGTCAGCCCTCCAGTTAACAGCCAGTGTTGACTTAACACTGACACAAATATAAACCAAGGTACTTATTTTTAACTGATAAACCAGGAAAATGGATTTACTTGAGTAAACAGAGGGTTGACTTTCTCCCATAGACAGACCCATTAATAGTTCCACAGACAGTCCCATATAAAGCCTCTTAAACAGCCCCCTAGAACAGTTCATCTCCTTTTCCATGATATGTTTGCCAATATACTATAGCACCCAGTACTGTAGTCCCCATGAGTGTGCAGAGTCACTCTTTTACTATTGTCTTTATATATATCTATACACAATTTATACACTTATAAAGATCATAATGGAGAGTTTACTTTAAAATATTATAGTTTATAGAGTGTGTAGTAAATATGGTCTTATTTTCCTTATAACTAAAACAAAGAACCAGCTGTGTTACAATTGCAAGCTTGAAAGTTCTTTCTGGCTTCTGTGCTGAGAATGAGATAAGGATGGTGCAGGCCTTGGTAAATATACTATAATGTGCAAATAATACAGTTGTAAAGACTTCATAATAACATTTAAAATATTATTGGACAATTGACTAAGGTTTAAACCTCTACCTGCCCCTACTAATTCCTAGTATAAGACGCTATGTAATGCACCCAGACCCCTTGGGATACTCTTAGACAAGCATTGCTTTTATTTTGTATTCTCCATATGTATGTCCATAAACTATTTTTATCTTTTCCATTAGGACTCGTTTGTGCCCCCCTTAATCAGCTTTATGTTTTAAGTTTCACATAACTAATTTATTGGGGATACACCTTATGTGGGAAATAGGTGTAGCAACAAAGTATGTGAAAGAAGCTGGGCCATAATGTTAGAAAAACAATGTGAAAAAACTAATTACATGTCAAAGCAAATGTGTTAATTTGGAATATGTTTGCCCATAGAGATCAATGGAACATGTTTGCACAGTGGTAAATGGTGAACCAGAGAGAAGCAAAGCACATGAAGAATGACAGAAAACCACTGAAGTGGTTTTTAAATTTATTGGAAAATAAAAATAATTAGAAAAGGTTGGTGTGAAAGGAGTAAATGTGCAAAACACTTGATGCAGGAGTGCAAATAGATTAATGATTTGGGGACATCATCCCTAAAAGTCATTAAGGAAAAGCAAAATTGCTTTTTATAACTGACATCAACAAAAACAATAATATTGCAGTAAAATGCACAAATCTGCAGTCCAAAAGTTATCAACAAATGTATAAACTAAAAAAAAAAACAATGAACGAATAGCATTATTTTCCATTGCTGCCCTTTAAATTAAGGTTCTACCTTCTTATAAGCACTTAATAAATCATAAAACTGTGAAATGCTTTTTTCAATGTACTTGAGTAAAAGTATTAATGTGTCAGCCAGGACTCCAATCCAGTAGAACAAAATTAAAAGTGACCCTTTTGTTGATAGCAACTTAACATTTAGAATGGTATGAAAATCCTCTAATGCACTGTGATGAACTAATTCAACTGCAAATTAACTTAATGTTAAATAGGAAGGGCAAATTGGGTCATGGTTAAAAGTGCTCTTCTTTCTTTTATAGTTTGTCTTAGAGGAAGATATACATTAAAAAAGTTGCAAAACTTGTTCTCAAGTTTAAACAACTTTTAAATAAGCCATTGATTTATACCTTGCTTGCAAATATTTTGCAATTAAAATGAGGCATCAATTGTGAATGTTTTGTTCTAGAGAAAAAGGATGTGCAGGAAACAAATCAAGGCCATTATCTTAATCAGCAAAAATAATTTCATAACAAGAGATATGTTAGGTTTTAAAAATAACATTGTAGAACAGCTATGAATTAACATGCAGAAAAACAAACATTATATAATTTACAAATTAATCCTTATCTCAAAACCTATAAAATATGGATTCTGGATTATAAACAGCTACATTTATGTATATGTAACAGATCTGCATACAAAATTTTAAAATAATCCAAATAATGTAGATGAGGGGATAACAAACGGCAAAATAGCTGCAATTGGATTTTTTTATTGAATGTGGCTAATGCACAAAATGTTTCAGGTTACATGGACCCTTTCTCGAGTGTGTTGTAAAGTACATTAGCAGCCATATTTCAAACAGGAAGTGATCAAGTCATAAAACACACCCAGTGAGTGCACATATTAACCCTTTGTAAAATAAAATCACATGATAATAAAGTGTTTGCCTATTCAATTACTCTGTAAATTATATATATAGACACACACACGCACACGCACACGCACACACACACACACACACACACACACACCTCAGAGTGGAGAGCCTCACTCACAATAGTCCCATGTAGATCAGCTACCCGGGTGCTATCCGAACAAGTGGTAAGTGGAAGGAGTGATTGCATACAATTCCCTCATATAAAAATGTATAGTACTATATACCCATCAGTGTCGTATAAATAAATATATATATAGACACATCTTGGAGTAGATTTCAATTTATAATTCTAACATTTAAAAATAGGCCATACCTGTCTTGTGGAACAGAAGCATCTGCAAGTTTTACAACTGTAGGGAAAATGTCCATGTTACTTGTTGGTTCATTGATAACTGTAGCTGCCTTTAACACTCCAGACCAACGTAAAAGTCCAGGAACACGGATACCTCCTTCCCAGGAAGTTGACTTTCCTCCTTAAATTGCAATAGAAAAAACACATACAAATAAAAATACACAAATAGCTAAATGGCTTTGATTTAGATTACAAACTGTTTTATATCTAAAATATTCACAAAAAAGTTCTAAAGATATATACAAAAAGTGTGCAGAAAAATGTTGTCCTGAGAACTAACATTGCAGAATTTTCAAAATATATATTTTTTAGAAGAATTGGTTTAATAAAGTGACCAGAGGTCTCCTGCATTGTTGCCTGGCTCTAAAGGACTCTAAGAGTACATATACATTTTCCAATGTCCAGCATTACGTTAGACCAGTGTTTCTTAACCAGGGGTCCGGGGACCCCTAGGGGTACCTGAGAGGTTGCATGGGGGTCCTCAAGAGATTGCCATAAATTTATGGATCCAGCATTTTGATGAAAACAGATATATTTTTCTATATATTTATCATTCTGTGTTTTATGTTCAGTATGAATTATGTGTTTGGTGTTGATCTCTGAGATATAAATAAAAATAACTAATGTTTTAATGTAAGGGTTCCCACCCTGATGTGAATTTGAGTGCATTTTTTTCAATAGAGATGTATTTATAGATCTATCAATTATATTTGTATAAATTAAGTTTTTGATCATTTGATGACAAAGAAAAATAATAATCATAATTTTATGTAGGGGGTCCCCAAGACACAAAAAATAGTTTTAAGGGGTCCCCACAGATAAAAAGGTTGAGAAACACTGCGTTAGACCATTATTCTTTCCTTTCATTAATCTTCAACTCAACTGGGCTGGAGACATTTTTCCTGTATCTTCAAGGAAGTCAGGAAAAGCATCATAATGGGTAGGTCATTACAGAGAAGGATTCTGATAAAGACAAATGTATGTAGTGAACATTTGTTTAATTAATAATTATGGAAGAAGGATGTCAAAAACATGGTAAAAGCATGAACCATCAACGTGATAGGTTGCTGTGACCTTTAGCTTACACCTAGGCACCTATGAATCAGGTAAATTAATTCTCATTATACAGCAGCTAGAAACATGGAGAGTTCAGTATTTGTATCTACTGTAATAAATGTTGTGCAGAATTGTTTTCTCGGTTTAAAGGCTTAAACTAAGATAATACATTAAAAACACTAGAAAAATATAAATACCTTTAAAAATGCCATTACATCCTCCATGTACTTCACCAGAAGCAGATATTTCCTCTAAGTGTGCACCATTATCAGATGTGAAATAAACAAGTGTTCTGTTCTGTAGGTTATTTTTGTCCAGTTCATTTAAAAGATTACCTTAATCATAAAAATAAAAACAACTGAATTACAGATATTGCACACAGTGTTATTATAAAATAGTCAAATGATGTTTAATGTAAATTGCCTTTTTTATTATTAGAAATTTTACAGACTTAGCAAAACTTTTTTTTTATCCAGGGGTACGTTGGCATATGAGTAAACCCAATGTTTTTTGACATTACTCACAGTATAGTAAAAAAATGAAATGTGCCACAATACAATTAAAATTATAAAGCAAGCATATAAAATAAAGGTTTGTTTTGCTTAAATATATATATATACTGTATTCAGTAAGACTAGACTTGAAGTTTAGTCCTTGAAGATGTTCCGCTAGTCATCCGACTGGCCTTTTTCAATCCAGAATGGCTTGTACAAGAATCTGTTGGCAATAAGTACCCTGTCAAGTCCCAATTAGCATATAGCAGCCAAATGTTATGGACCTTCTGAATGCAAGATGTGATCTATTCACCTCTATTGGTTTCTTTATTTTCACATACATTGCCTCCTTGACACTCACGAAAAAAATCTTGTTCATTTGTCAAGATGTTATTACAAGCCTGAATAGAGGTGGGGGGTTTGACACCAACTCTTTGCCATGTACAATGGTGCTTTAATACAGGTTAGATAACACATCTTAGCCACAATGCAATCACATCTTGCATTCAGAAGGTCCCTAAAACCTTGCCGTTATATACAAATTGGGATTTGACAGTGTACTTATTGTCAACGGATTCTTGGACAAGTCATTCTGAATTCAGAAAGCCAGTCGGATGACTAGCGAAACATTTTCAAGAATTAACTTTAAGGTGCATATTTATAAAGGGGCGAAAAAAAAAAAGTACTGCCGCACATCGCAGCCGCGAAAATAGCGATATGTATCGATATCGACATGTATCGCGGCCGCGATGTCCGGCAGTAATTTTAAGTCCCTTTGCAGCAATAATGCACTTAGCGCAATTCGCTAAGTACTGTATCGCTGAGAAGGGACTTAAATCCCTTCCCGACGCCTCCACTACAGGGGCGGGGCATACGCTGGACGACCACCCACCGCCACCGCTTCCCAGCAGCCCCTCCCATCCCCACTCGCGGCAAACATATGGAGCAGGAGGCTAGGAGGGGCTGCTGGGAAAGGGCCACAGCAGGTGGTCGCGACCACCCGCCGCACCCCCTCCCCAGCAGCCCCTCCAAACCCCCTGCCCCGCCGCTGGCGGGGAGGGCCCGCTGGGAGGGGTGGAGGCACCCTCCAGCGGGGGCCCTGGGAAGGGCCTTTTGGGGCTTAAGGGGTCTCGCAGCTTGAACCGGGCCCCCTAGTGAGCGGCTCTTAAAAGATCCCTCGGGCGGCATCTTCTTTTTTCCAGTCACGGCGACACCAGCTCCGCTGAGGCCGCCGACCACCGAGAGGTACCCCTGCAGCCGCCAGGGGTACCCCCGGTGGGCGCCGGCGACCTCTATGAGGCCGATGTTGCCGGCGTCTTGATCCATCGCACACATCACGATATAGGTGGGAATCTCAGCCGTTTTCGGCACCTTCAAGGTGACAAAGTAATACGGCCGAGATTAGCAGTGCGTAACAGTTACCGCCGCTTTATAAATAGAAGCGGCGGTAACTGTTCACATAGCCGCGAAAAGTTAACACTTTGTTAACATGGCAATAAACATGCATGCTGCAGGCAACTATTGTATTCTGAGTGTCTCTTTTCTATTTTTAATTACATCCAGCAGTCGAGTTTCCTTTCTTTTCTTTTAGCAGTAGGTTCATTCGACTAGTCCTTTATCTTTGAGACTAGGAGGGCACTGAGTGTCTTGGGCTACCTGCTTGAAGTATTAGGGCTAGTAAGGTGTAGAGACTGCTCCCACCCTCCTGAGGGATAAATAGCCTCCTTCTCTCTACTTTGCCTTATTCTATTACTACGATTAACATTGACTGCTGTGACAGGTTTTTAAATTACACTGATTTTAAGTACATTTATTAAAAGTTATGTTTTAATCCTCTCCTCTTTTTTGTTTGCCGGTTGCACATATACTACATAAATATATGCACTTTATAAGGGGATTTCTTTTCTCCTTTTGGACCCTTTACAATTGACTTATCAACCCCCGGGACATAGCTCTGCCCCTTGAGGGGTAGCAGTGCGCCACTGCTATTTCCTTTTTATTTTTATTAAGCTATCAGCTTTAAATGGTGCTTTTATCTCTCAGCAATTCTTACCTTCCGACATTTCTGCAACATTCCCATCTGGCCCATTCATTTTGCGTTTACAAGTAAATTGCATAAAAGAACAGGTCAGGGGGTTCTCCAAACATTGCGGGAATGTCGTAAGGTGAGAGTCTAATTTAATTTAATAATTTAAGAAAACTCTAGACCCTAAAACAGTTTTTTTGTAATGAAATGTTTGGGTATTGCTAACAACATATTAAGCATACAGTATAAAGGTAACTAATCAGATAAGTTTTCCAGTGGTTAGGGTTTCTGCATCCTAAAACCTATACCAAGGGGGAAGGTTCAATATAACATCAAAATGAAAATCAAATAGTTATGGTATATTTGGTAAATATTTACCAGAGTTAATTTATTTTATTTAAATTATATTCAGAAAAATATAATTATTTTTTAAGAAAATACTATCAGAGCGTGCTTCATCTGAAGCTTGTCTTTAACCCTTTTATGCATGAAAGATTTTAAATTGTAAAGCTTTCATGCATAATAATTATTTATAGTTGTGCCATTTAAATTTTTTGCTATCTCCTTAACAATATAATTTCTTACCTAGACAACAGCTTGGTACTAAGCAATCCAATTTGGTAGCATGTCAGTCAAATTTAGAGTTATCTTTTCTTCATCACCAGTTCATTCATATTTCCCTGCCTTATCAAATATCTCATCTGCTTTTAGTCTTTGACAAGGTCAAAGTGATTGTTTTTTATTTTTTTATTTTTTTACATTTTTTCTATCTAGAATTCTAATTTGGGCTAGCCAAGCATTTAAGAGAGAAGGAAGCCAGAAACAAAAACCTCTATCTTCACTTTTCCACCACTTACTGCTTCTCTGAGTGCCCTGTAAAGCCCCAACCAAGCTGGGGACTTTAGGGGAACCCTTATCAACCCCCTGTCAAAGCCCAAACTCAGCAACATTCCCAACCACTTTCTCCTTCATCAGGGCTTAGATTATCAGTGGTTTACAGTGTCTGCTGGGGTGGTGCCTTGTATTGGCCTGACAGCTACACCCTTAGACAAGATATCTCCCTGTCTGTAGCATAGTGCTGAAATGACAGCAAAGTGGAAAATGGGGAATGAGGAGACAGGAAGTATTTTCAGGGGCACGCCATTTTCCAGGCTGCTATTTCATCTACCTCTGTATAGAAATAACCACCATTAACTACTAATGCATACAAAGAATTCCTGAGGTGGAAATAGCGAGCACATGCGGAAACTACTAATGGACTGTATGTAACTAAGCGTGCTATATTATTGTTTGCTGGTTTTAACTATTAAGGTCAAGAAGGACATGGGTGTTTTTTGTCCTTCTTATAATGTTGCTAGCTTTTCTTCTTTTTCTCCTTGTTAACATGTCCACAACAACATAATTAGATTGTTTACTTACATCAAACTAGTTGAATGTATGTTTCATATAAGAGGGGTGTTTAAATTGGTATTATGTATTGATATTACATATCTGAACTTGACATCAGACATCACTGGACATCAGAACATCTTGATCTACCACTATGGGGTTTGTTGTCTTTTTAAAAGCAAGCAAGC
The DNA here is from genome assembly GCA_019447015.1 of Hymenochirus boettgeri. NCBI lineage: Eukaryota > Metazoa > Chordata > Amphibia > Anura > Pipidae > Hymenochirus > Hymenochirus boettgeri. Next base: position 38,822 of record JAACNH010001551.1, on the reverse strand, counting down.
TGAGAAAATTGATGGAAAACACATCTAGCTGTGCATCTAAAAAGAATCTGATATATTTTGCAATGTTTCTCCATCATTAAATACTTTATAAAGAAACAGAACAAACCTCATGAGGGGGTACAAGCTGTGTATGGTAATGATGTAATTCAAATGGAATCGAGAATCTATTGAGGATCACCCCAACAAGGGGCTTCTTCGCAAAAGTGTAAAAGTGAAGGCCATGATTATGATTATGATTAGGATCTTCCCACTTTACTCAAGCATTGTTAATAAGAAATCATTTAGATTTATCCACAGGACCTTGAAACCCAACATGGGTCCAGGGGTTTTAACTACCAATTTAAACAGACAAGACAGACATGGAACTGTAACTTTACATGCCTATAATGTGAGATCAAGAGTAGCTAAAAAACATAATTCTAGGCTTTGTTGAAAGGATTAGTAACTCTTTGAAGTTTTTTTAAAAAAATCCTTACCTTACACCCCTGCTCCTTATGGTTCTCCTGCAGTGCTTCTCCAAAGTACAGGAAACTGAAGAATAGGAGCTGTCTTCCTGTCCAAACGGTTTCTGCCCCTGATCTGTCCTCTGAGTTGTTTCTTGCATGCGCAGAGGAGCCCTTCCCCCCCTCCCTTCCACCAACTGGATCCATCCTCGCCCGCCCAGTATTCTAGCATGAAATCCCTTTAATATAAAAGGTAGCCCCCCCTGCCCAACCGCCACACAAGTTCTTTATAAAACAAATCTGAATCACACTTACGGCCCTTCTCTCCCATGGTGTCTCCATTGCCAGCAGCCGCATCTGGGATGACAGATGGACTGGCTCCTGTTTGCAACTGCCTGCAAACAGGAGCCGCAAGGAGAGCGCTGCAGGAGTGAAGGGCTGTAAGTATGATTTAGATTCTTTTTTTATAGAACCTTATATTAAAAGTGAAGTTTTAGGGTGGACATGCCCTCTAAATAAATAAAAAGTGAAACTCCCTGCAAAACGGATATTAAGGTCAGACAGGCACCCCAGGATATCAAGGAGGGCTGATGACCCATTCCCCCTTGAAAACAGAGAACGCTGTAAAATTTAAAAGTGTTAAGGAGAGAGTAAGAAATGGCAAGTCAATAGGAAGTAACAAGGAGTAAGAAAGATACATAAACAAGTGAGAAGGGGAGAGGAAATATTGGACCTCTTAGTTCCTGTTGGGCCCCAACAATCAAATGTAACATGGGCTGCTGCAGTAGATTATACCATTTCACACAGGCATAGATTTTTTAACACTATAATAATGAAAACTTCAGGCATTAATTAGGTATGGCTGTTGTAGATTAAAAATGTTCTATAAACTATTATATTAATTTTCTTACCAACACTCCAGTCAACCTCCTCGGTAGCATCTCCATATATACCATGGTGGCTTTTTCCTATGAAACTCTGAGAAGCATAGAGAGCTGTGTGAACCTGAACATAGGAGACTAATAGAAGAAATGGTCTATCTTTGTTACTGCAAGATAAAAAGAATATTACTTTATATTTAGCCCAAACAGCAATACATACATCTTCCACAATTATAATTTGTAACAAACAATGAATAAACAAAACCTTTACACACCAATGCCTGGTTATAGAGAAAATCAGAATTATAGGGAGATGCAATATCAGGGGCAATTACTCCTTACTGCTGTCACAAATCAATGCAGTAAGTCATTTCTGTCTGGAAATACATTTCCATTTCCTTGTTCACATTAATGTTTGTTTAAGGCTCCTTTCAGATGAACAAAGCGAACATAGCGCATGTAGCGTTCCTCTAGCTGCAAACATCTGGAATCGCACAGTTTCACCGCTCCTGTGAAAGTAGCCTAAGATCTCAACTTAAATTTACAGTCATACTAATGATTAAAAAAAATAAAATACAAACATCCGTTTTTGTGTATGCACCGCAAATGCTGCCCTAAACCCACACTAACTCCCTAAGTCAAGTGATATGGAGTGGGGGTAGTTTGAGTTGCTAAGCATATATATTTTGGTACATATAAGTTCTCTCAGACTTTGTCTCACCTTTTTTGATATTATAGTATATATGTGATCGTCTGTGATTTTAGGTTAACACGAGATTTAAAACATATCTATGAAAATTTAATGAACATGATTTGATGAAAACTATCATAAATGCTCACACAATCCCACTATCACAAAAAATCAACACAAGCTGATGCTAGAAAGCAGAAAGTAGGAACAGCATTAGGTGTAGCCATGTATATACTATTTGAGAGAAAGCACAGTTCACCAACCTTTGAGCCTAAAGCCTGGGAGAACAAAAACTGGGTAGCCAAGTGACCATTGGGCATCACTTGCAGGGGGGGGCAATGATTTAAAAGGCATGTACACCCCAACACAATTAATTGCCCCAGCGCTAGGCCCACTGTGTAGTGCCAAAAAACCTTATGGTTCTTCTTCAGTGTCTGTCCAAAGTTCAGAAAAGTTCCATCCCTCTGGACAGGTGCCCTACCATTAAAAAACATACTGTAGTCCACCCCAGCCCACCCCCAAATGTCAACTTCATTTTGTTAAAAAAGCAGCAGAATGTACTTACACTGCTTTGTTCCCATCTGCGATGGCTGCAGGTCCCTGTTTGCAACAGAGGGGGGAGCAGAGGGCCATGGGAACTAAGGAGCGTAAGTACATTCTGCTCCTTTTTTAACAAAATGAAGTTTGCGGATAGGTTGGACTACAGTATATAATATATATATATATATATAAATACATATATACATACATATATATATATATATATTTTTTTTTTTTTTTTCGGTGGAGATACCCTTTTATTAAAAATGTGCCTGTCACAGAGACCCAGACAGACCGGACAGACCAGGAATTGTACTATCTTTACAATTCTACACTAAAACTTCATATCCAGAGAAGCTTAACACATATTCCTAGATTCCTTTGAAAGGTATGAGGTCTTTTAAATAGAGGCCACTTATATGGAGACCACAGTTACCCTTTTAAAAAAACTCATGCCATGCAATTCCTGTCTTAAAGTGACATTATCTCTTTGTGAATGGGTTAGAATCACTTTCAGAAAGGTACTTTGTCATAGTCAGTCAACGAGCTTGCTAATTTCTATAGGACTTGTGGGAGTATATGCAAGAGCAGAGCAAGTACAATATTGCACAATATTACTTGGAAGATGTTTATAATTTGTTTTCACTTCATGCAATGTCTCACCGTTTTACTGTTTTAACGCCATTTATAAGTTATTTTTTTTAGCAGATGTGTTTTACAGCTTCTAAGAATATAGCCCTTCGACTTTGAATAAATTATCTGTTCCAAATAAGAAAGTGTGACATACATGCTTTGTTAATTCTAAAGGTTAAGTATGGCATTTCCTGACCTTTATAGAATCTGAAGTGTCTGTGAATTAGACCATTTATTAGCAAGGCTTAAGCAATAAATGCATTAAAATTTAAAGTACATTAATTACTATCTATTCACATTTTACATTATTGTAAAACTCCCAGTGACTAAATTAATGGATGTAGCATGCTTCAGTAATTACAAGCAGGAGAACCAATAACTAGACTGTCAATCACAAAACTCTGCTTTGAAATAACTTCTTGCAGTTGCATTGCTCGTATTTAAAAAAAAAATATGAATAACTGAGAACAGCGTAAAAAAAAAAAAAAGAGTATATTGATTTCTTTTTTCTCTATGCGACAGCAAAAAATAAGAACACTTAATCTATTTACAATTAACGAGCAGAGAAAATTGCTCACTTAATTCCAGCGGTCATTGCTCTGTGTGAATCTTCAAAAGAATTACACAGATTTATGTCTGAGTGTAGCGCTTAGCTTATTTGTTTTGATAACTTCAATTACAGCAAAAAAAGGAGAGAAAAAGAAATGATTTAACTTCTGAAAATTCAAGCGTCAAAATACACACATTTAGTTTAAATCAGAAGCTGACAATATAAAGAAGAAGAAAGACCTGTTTTGGATAAAAATAAATGTGGTCAGTATTGGCTGAACCTCCAACTATAACAAATACTAAATCGGAAACTGGCCTATTATGCAAAAAAAAAAAATAAGAAAAAGAATCTTTCAGTTACATTAGCATACTTAAAAAGCATTTTAGAACAATATTCTCTTTGCCCTGTCAGAATAGTGATGCTGCAGGTCTTTCTAGTCTCTAGATTTACTAACAAGCAATTCATTGTTTTCAGCTGGGGGGCTTAGAGGGCCCATCAATTCCCACAACTGTACCACAATCCGCAGTTATTAAGCAAATGATTGCGCAATCAATTGTTTAAAACTACGGCCGGTCCATACAGTAGGTTTAAACAGCTGATCGTGGGAGATTGGCTAAAAAGAGGGGTGTGTAAGGGGCCTGGATGTAAAGCTGTGGGGGGCACAGGCTCCTGCAGTTTCACCCCTGCTGTTAACCATATAAAAATGGGCAATCTCAAATTGTTAATTGGTGTCAATAGCAATTGCGGTAATGCACTGTATATTCCCCCAAGCAACTGATCCTCATGCAGAATATGAGGATGTCAATTGAGTGAATGCATATTTGAATCCCTTGAATCTAAATTTGTGCTTATCTCTTATACTTGTCTACCATTTATTTACTAGCAAAACCATACCTGTTGGTGCAGCAAATAAAAAAAAATAAATGTACACACTACAATATGTCGAGTTTTTTTTTTTATTAAAAAAGGAATACAAGGCAAACCTGTCATCTACCCAGCTATTGTATCCAGCCATTGTTCCTGCTACCATCAATCTAGCTATTGTATCCAGCCATTGTTCCAGTTTCATCTGTCCAGCTATTGTATCCAGCCATTGTTCAGGCAACTAAGCAACGGATGTACTGGCCATCATACTGCTGCTAAACTCCTAACTGCTTACTACAATATAGTAGATTTGGTAACCCTTATGAACCAGAAGCTCAAGAGATTAACAGCCGCCCGTCAAAAGAGTATGCATTAATTATGGTTTTTTAATACAGCCTAATTAAAGTAGGTTAATTTATTACTGTCCAAACATGATAATTTTAAATATAATTCTTGCCATAACATCAATGATCATCGTGGGGCTTTTGCTGGCTATAAACACAGACCAGCACAGTATTTTATTGTAAGCTGATTTAATACCAGGAACACAATGGTGATCAGATGATTGCACTCGGTTTGTACAACAGCAGATGTTTTTATTGCCTGTAACCATCAATGATTTTTACTAATAGTTTACAATCTACTGCTAATCTATACTGCTAGTACAAAACCACCAATTAGACTTTTCACATGGTGACAGCTGCAAGTTCCCCTGTACTTAATATACTATCCAGGTTATTCACTAAAGGTTCTTATTGTTTTAAAATGGTGGTAATTTTGCTCCAAGCCAATCGAATCTTATTTAAAACATTTGAAAGCTAACACTGATTTGTTGGTGCAAAATTAAACCATTTAAACGATTTAATTTTAGTGATACCCTGTTTTATTTATATACTGTCAAAATCAGAAAAGAACATTCTGCTTATACTAGTACAGATTACGATATACAGTAAATGTTATATGGGCGAATCATGTGCAAGCTAAATATTGGCAATTGTTGGTATTCATGGTATACACTGCCCTGGCCTTCCTGCATTCATAATTTCTTTTGGAAGTACAGGGCTTAGAATTGTTAACCCCAGGGGCAGGTCCTATAAGTTTAAGTCCTGGCACCCTGGGTACTTTTAAAGAGCCAGCAGATGATCATTACTGAGATGAGTATAGTGTCCCTTTAAGTTTAGTGACTTGTAGAAAAAGAATGATTTGATTAGATTAGTGAAAATAACAAGCTGTTAATAGTATAATATTTTAACTTAATATAATACAGAGACGAATGGTTTTGACAGACCGGGGCAAAGGTTAAGGCCGGGCCAATGCGGCCTGTTGGCCTGGCCCCTCATACTAGACCGTATCCCAAAAAAAGTTATTAATTGTCTCATGCCGGACAATCAATTTATTGTTCATTACATTCAAGTGTATTTGTAAAAAAAAAAAATTATGACCTGATCAATTGATTTTGATGGAATGGATCTAATAGATTAAAAATTAATAAATTAAAAATCCATGAACCGGGGATTATTTTTTTTGTTTTATAAAATCTAGTTTTGCAAGCTCTTTAATGAGCATTAAGACGTTATTGGTTTGTGGCCCTGCATGCAATCCAATTTTTCTCACTGCAGCCCCGCCTTCATAATTTAGTGGAAATAATAGTTTTTACCAATGCTTTTTAAATGTTCTAAACCTGGCGATGGGGCGAAGGGTTCTAAGAAAAGTGGGGAAGACCCCAGTGATCGTTCGAGAAATGGAATGGCACCTTGCACAGTAAAATTTAGAAGGGACTAGCAGTTAAGAGAGAAGTTTTTAAGAATGGGTTTGTCAAGTCCCCAACAATCTCTCATGACCTAGAAACCTTATCAGTATATGAGTGGGAATGCAAGATGGGTTTCTATGCAAAAATCCTCATTGTTGAATTGCATTGTATCACATTACGTTTGGGCCCGGTCACCAGCAGATTTACTTTTATAGCCTTTAAACTGTATATTTTTTGAACAATGATATGTATTGCACTTGATTGGATACTAATGGAATATTTTATATATCCATCAATAATACTTAATAATATGCTATTGGTCTTTCTGCTTGATGAATGTAAATATTTATAACTTTGGACATTTAAAATAGATTTCCTATGAAACAGCATTTTAATATTTCTTCTCTTACATCCAATAAATTTCCTTAAGGACCACTAGTGTAGTCTATATTTAGTGTTGCCGTTTAACACAGACCGGTGTTTTGGCTTTTTTGAGCCATCATCAGGTAGTTTTCTCCCTACCTTATTAATATATAAGTGACGTCGGTCATAGGCGCTTCCACATTGCAAACCATAGGCCTGCACTACACCTTTATGAAGGCTCATGAAGCCAAAACCGGTCTGTAGTTGATGCGCTCGTTTTGCCATTTAGCTTTTGTGGAATACGTAAAAGTCTTTTTAAACATAGTTTTTTTCCTAGTGCTTCCATGTGTCAACCATAGTAAAGTCTTTGTTCCTCTCTTTTGAATGATGGAATATGTTAGTAACTTACAATCAATTGATGTCTATGGCCAAGTTAGTTAAAGGCTTTTACACTATCCTCTCTCACTCTATTTTATAAATAACTATCGGCATTTTAAAACCTTTAATAGGTGTCCATAACATTTTCACTGTACGTTCGGTATGTGCAGTCACCTGGATAACGTTCCTTATACAGGGAATAAGGTCACTAATGGAGTATGTGTTAAGAGTCCGAATTGGAATCTGTAACTTACAAATAACTTACAAGCAAAAAAGGCATTGTATGGCCAATCTTTAGTTGGCCATCTAGTCATTTATTATTAGCAATCTAAGGAATATTTATTTGGAGGTAAATTTTTAGAAAAAATGCTATTCTGTTTTTGGCAGTGGGCTTATGGAGAAACTGTTCCTTGGTTGGTCAACGTCAGCTATATTCACATCACAGAATCAAAAATAACATGTTTGGAAACTATGTATTACATGCCGCAACTTTTAAAAACTGAAACCTCAAGGAATGAGGTCTTCTTGTAATCAGTTAATAAAAGAAACTATCACGTTTTGAAAGCTTGCTATATATGTTATTTCAGTTAGATCAACTGTATTATGACCTTTACAACTCACTTTTTGTTTATGGTTTCATCAAAAAAGCAATTACCTGTACCTTGAATCTCAAAGTATTACCCTGTCAACCTTTCATCAGGCCATATCTATGACACCTTTTAAAGGGGGAATGAACACCAGATAATGGCATGTTATTCAACAGTTATCAACAGGTGAAAGTGATAGATCACCTAATGACAACACAGGCAAAAACGGTCCCCTCCGTTGCACTACTCTGATGATGCGGTCTGGAGTGAATTTTGTCTGTTTGAATAAACAGGATACTGTATAAAGATTGTTAGGATCAAAATGACTTTGCCTTTCACCAACATACTAATCCTAAATATTTAACATAAGCGACCTACAATTTGATTAAGAATACAATGGGGCGCAATAGAAATGTTATTTTTTATAGAGGCATTATAATGGGCATATATCAATGTAAACAAATAATGTACCAACATTTTCATTATAATAAGGCAACCCCATTTTTAGCAATAGAGTATCGAGAAAAAAAATCAATTACAGTTCATGCCCACACAGAAAGCCACCAGATAAGTAAAATCTCCACCTCAATACTACAGTTGTATTATCAGCATTAGCTGCATAGTTTCACACCAAAGCCTCATCCACTTCAAAGGTTTCTTCTGCCACCTCCCCATTATGAGCTCATGCTAAGTATGTTCAAGCTCAATGCAGCTTGACACGTGGTGCTGGAACTGGGCTTAATAAATATTGAATTAAAGTTTATTAGGTTTGTAATCTTAAATGCATTAAAAACAAATAAGAGTAGGAGTGTTGTAGTATATGGCCAATACATTCTAGAACATAGACTGTCTCTGGAAACTCACCACTGTGTTACAAAGGATTAGGAGATGTCCTAACTCACAACATCCGGTCCGCCTGCGAGGATCCGCGCATTTTCCGAAACAATGTGAACAATTTGAAAATCCGCGACGGACCCATTAAAATAAAAAATATCCTCGAAATAAGAAATTTTCCGTATTTTCCGGAAATGTTTCGAAAATATGAGATTTTTCCTCGTAATTTTGAAAATTTTCGAAAATACGAGAATCCGCCCTGGTTGTTCGAAGTTCAGAAGAGCGGAAAATCCGAAAAAAAACGCCTTCTGCGAACGGCATATCCGTCGCCGGATCCGGGTTCGGATCCCCGCGAACCGGCCATCCCTAAAAGGTAACACAAATAAATTAAAAAGAAAAGAAGGATGAGCCCATGTAAATTTATATAAACAAAATTAAGTTCATTATGTATCGTAAATATTACTGTGTTTTTTATAATTAGATGTATCATTGGTACAGCTGTGTTAACCACACATTTTCTGAAAATCCTTTTTAATGGCACCACAATCAATTATGGAAGAATTTTTATATTTGGGTTGTTTTATTTCATATACTGTGTTTTCATTTTTTGAGACACTAACGGGTGTGACATAGCCAAATATAATTCCTTTTGAATAATAGTGTTGTTCAGATCGACTTACTGTTTCTTCGGATTCCATCGGAAACGCATGTCAATATGCATTGGCCAATTAATGAATAGAACTTCATGTTCGGACTTACAAACACGCGTCTCCTGGCATCAAGGGCATCAGGTCATGTCCATCAATAATTCTGAATATGAAGAACCACATGCATTAAAATAGCACTTATGTTGTTTTATAAAAATGGCATCCACCCGAACTGCTAATAATAAATAAAAACAAGTTAGTATTTGATTCATTTTCCGAAAGACTACATTCTTTTGAGCGTTTTCTTGCTGAAGAGTGTACACAATATTTAATGACTAACTACAGAAGAAGCTTCCAGGACTAAGAAACAAAGGGGAAAGACGGGTCCATTACTGCTGAATGCTTTAATGGGTCAAATATTTTTTACTTAATGCCAAAACAAACAGCGGAAGTTATTTCTGTGATAGACAACACTAACTTGCTATGGCTGGTATATACATGTACTACCTTGCATATTGGAATCCGCTTTCAACCTCAGCGTTGCTAAATGACTCATTACACTACAATGTATATGCCCACTTTTTCATTTACTGTATTAGTTTTTTATATACAAACGACAATGCTGAACCTTACAAGCGTTTTGATTCACATCAGTCATTGCCCCAAAACACAGATTAACACACAAAATTCAATTCAACAGAATGCAGACATCCACCCCTCTTTGTGGCTTCCAGCAGGGGATGTGATGTATTTAACATTATATAGGAGGAGTTATGGGGTTGTTTTGGTGGAAATTGGTTGGAAAGGGGTTTTGACAGGGAGCAGAGAGGTCTTTCGGTGTCTCATGGAGATGCGGGAAGACCACCCCAGAATTCGGACGAACTCCAAGAGGGATGGGATACCGAGAATTGCAGAACGCTTAGCAATATATCTTTGAATGGATCTTGAGACCTGAGGAGATAATTCAGGAATGCAGACCATATAAACTCCTTGCAAATTTTCCTTGGTGGATCTTCAAATTACCTGTGCTATAATTTATTTTGTGCCACACTCCAAAAAGGTCTATTTTTTTTTAGAAGCTTTAAACAACTTCCACCTTTACTGCTCGATCGTAAAGAGTTAATAAACTGAAACATCTCTGCCCCTTTAAATGTCTGTTCAATCACACTTCACACCCTGGAATAATTATTAATGAAAAAAGGAGCAACATTTTTTTGATCTTTAAATACTACATCTAACAGTAATCACACTGCATCTGATATCTGTACTGCCTCCCTATCCCATACCAGGCTGTTATATTTACTTAGTTTTGGAAGGGGTTTCCACTGCTGGGAAAATAGTAAGAACAACCCCCACTAAGTTGGCCCTGTGGGCATAAAGAGACGTTAGCCTTATTTAAATAAAACCCAACATTTCTGAAAATATGACGGAGGAAGTCTGGAAAAATCTGAAAGACAGCTCCATTTGATAACTCTACTAGTCTATAACTAGGAGGTTGTTTTGGGTAAAAAATTCTTTTAATATACTAATTAATTGGTGCTTTAAAGGATAGAGAAAAACACAAAGCTGAAATACTGACTAAAGCTGAAAGGAGCCAACAGGGTTCAAATGAGCTCCCTTGACAAATGTAAAAGAGATCAACAAACGTTCTCCCCCCCCCATCTACTTCTTGCTGCCACCAAGGATTTTGAGGGAGAACCGAAGGCACTTATGGAGCCCTTAATAAAGGCTCAGACTACTGTGCCACACAAAACAAACATAAATAATAATTGAGTTTAGTTCTTGAAACATTTCGCTAGTCATCCACTGGCTTTCTCAATCTCAGAAATGAAAAGCCATTCGGATGACTAGTGAAACATATTTAAGAACTAACTTTAAGTCCATTTGATCTAACCGAATACAACCGATATCCCATGACCGGAATAAATGAGAACCTTCACAAACATAAATAATAGTTGAGTGTTTGAAGTGAATAAATACGCTTTCAACTGGGATTCAAATCCCAAGCACACTTTTGCACAACAAAAATATGGACTTCTTGGTGATTTGATTGAAGTAACTAACAAGAAAAATGGATTGGGCTATGTAAGTGTGGTTTGTTATTAGCACAAGGATGACTTTAAAAGGACCGACCGAGAGTGAAACATGTTGCAATAAATAGCATTTGTTTTGCAGTTTATTTCTGCTTGGTGTCCCCTTTGTTTTTGGTTATTTTGAATATACAAAATTACATGTTTACCAGCATTAGTTTTTAAATTGGAGTACACCATGCACAAAACGATTGTCTCCTAAAATGGCTGTTCATAACAGTGTGTTTGAGGGTCAGTCCCATGACGCACTTGTGTATGAGCCTTTACAATAATTTAAAGCGTTAGTGAGTTTAGACCATTTAGTAATAAATTGAAACAAATAGATAGCCTGTATGGGGAGACAAAAACAAAAAGAAATGAGACGGTTTACACTGAATTTAGGGTATATTGTTGGTTCCAAGGTAAAGATAATGGAAAAAATTGGAGCAGATAAGAAAATGATCATTCCAGTATGTCTTTGGGAAGGGGAAGAGAAAACAAAATTAAAAGAAACAAGCAATTCCCTAGAAAAAAGGAGCCCTGAAGTAAATAGATCAGTTCAGAATTTTAATACCATACTATCTCGATCCTCTTTAGGGTTGTCATTTGAGTTAAGAAAAGCTTGAATTCATCTGCGATTTTTAAAAGGTACTACAGTGGAAAAATCTCCTTTAAGCTTGAAGGCTAGAAATGTTTGCATGTTTATGAAGGTTCTTATTCATCCAGGTCATGGTAATTCTGTGGTATTCTTTAGATCAACTGGTCTTGAAGTTAGTTCTTCCGACTGGCTTTTGCAATTCAGAATGACTATACAGGAATTATTGGGCAATAAATACACTGGAATATGTCTCAACCAGCATATAACAGCAAGGTGTCAGATATCTCTTGAATGCAGGTGTTTCTTGCATGGTAGCTAAGAGGTTTATCAAAACTGCCCAGGGTAGTTGTCAAAACAGAATTGTACATGGCAGACTACAGTGAGAAAACATTCGGTAACATCTGATTGGTTAATATATTTTTAACAACATATATCTAGAAATATTTTTGACAAACAATGTTATTTTATACTGGCAGGTATGTGTGACTTTAAAAGACCAGGTTATACCACAAATTACAATTAGGAGAGGGCAAAATCTGACATTACAAAGTCACACACCTCTATATTAGCTGTCCAGTTACCAGCCATGTGTGACTTAACTGTGGCTGGTGAACTGGTGGGCTTACATAAATGTGGATAGTAAACTGGAGAACCGACATAACTGTAGCTGAGGAACTGAAGTACTATATACAAAAATAGGTAGCTCCTCTGGAAAAAGATGGACCTCAAAAAACGGCACGAAATACAGAGGCACTTCTAGGTTTTTTTGCTGCCTGATCAAACTTTGAATGCCGCCCCTGATTATTTCCAGGCATGGGCACAAGCTGCTGTGCTAAAGTGGGTGTTGGCTCTGACGGTGGGCTTGGTTTTAGCATTTTGAACTTCCTATCACATAGGTATTTAGACAGTTCCCCAGACAGTGAGTTAGAAATAATTAAATTACTAAAACATATATATTTACACCCCTTTCTCAAACAGTTTGTGGTGCAACTACATTAATTGCTCCTTTCGGATTTTGTTGCTCAAATCAAAATCAGGCTTTAAACTTATTTTATAGCCTGTTTTATACATGTTGGTACAACTGTTACAGTACTTAGAAATGCAAACTTCGTAGTTGTAATTTTTTTTAGCCAAAACATTTGTAGCCCGCCACCACATCAGGTAGACTCTTTCAGCAGGGCCCTCCTAACCCAACTAATCTAACCTTGCCTAACAAACTAAACTACCTAACCAATAAAATTATTTAAGATCATATCTGTTACTATGGAAAACAGTTTCCCCCACCACTGCCTATCTGCTGCCTTCTTCTTCAGTGCAGGGTGAGCCTTGAGACAAATGTCTCACTCTACCTAATGGTAGAAGTGGGCCTGAGAAAAAAATGTATTGAACATCAGACAAGAAACATTGCCTCATGTGTTTCATGCATACATCGCACTTACTCATAGGCTGTAGTGTTGTAGAGATTTTCATCCTCCCCTAAACACTTAAAGTACACAAACTCCCACCCCTAACATCACACAAATAGAAACAATAAGATCAATCAAGATTCCATTAACCCTTAACAATGCCCACTGGCCACCTTCCAGGTTACTTAAGTACAAATCCATATCATACAAATTTTACAATTTAAATAATTGATAAAACACATATTATGTAAATATACATTTGTTAATCTTTATTTAGTTCCAGTATATATAATTATACACTATTGAAACCAAATAAAACAATACAGTTTGGAGGACAGGGAAAACACAGCAAACACTAAAAGTCTAGTAACGTTACCACTTTGAAATCTCTAATCTAAAAAAAAAACAGGTGATGTTCAAAACCAGTTCAAACCCTTAGGTACCCAGGTGCCCATCTCAAATATATACTTAGCTTCCTGTCTCAGTAGGATAGCAACACTATGCCATCTCTTACAGGGAAATGAACTTCTTTAATCTCTTACTTGGACCTGGAGCATCTAGAATTTCCCCCATAACTAAAAAATGTCTAAACCGGGCTATTCATATCCTGTTTATTTATACATTTTATGGAACTTTGATGTACAACCAACTATTGTAGCCCGCCTGTTATATCTCTCTCTCCATCTTAAAACCCCGATACTTCAGTCCTTGGGTGGATTCCCATCAACAAGAAGATGTATCAATACCCATTTTTAATCTTTAAATCTCTTTACTCTACTGCATCTCCCTACTTATCTCTCTATTTGTCTATTATGCCCTCTCTACAACCCCCCTAGGAACACTGCTTCCTCCCACCTTAAACCATTCTCTAGTGCTGCCCTACCTTTGGAAGTCTTTCCCTCTCTCACTTCGCCAGACATCCATAATACTTTCAAATCTAGACTGTTATCCTGCCTTTCTGAGCACCGCACAACAAATGATGTTAGCCACCTCAAGCTCTTTTACCCATCCCTCTTTTATCTTATATTGTTCCACCCATTTAGATTGTAAGCTCTTCTGGGCAGGGATCTCATTCTAATGTAACAAGGCATGCTGCCTTATATCAATTTATCCATTTATATATATGTGTGTGTTATCTTACTTTATATGAAATTATATTTAATTTTTATTTATCTGTATAATTGCTGCTTCTTCCCGTGTTGTATTTTATAATGGCAGCGCTGCTACCCAAGTGGCACTTAAAAGGGAATACACACCTATAGTGAATAAGGAATAGTCACCGAGTTTACAGAACATATAGAGCACAAGGCCGCATAAGGTCAGCCAAAAACAAGCACAGACACACTCTCCCCAGCCCTTCCACGTCTCTCCCCCTCCCTCTGTAGTCATTCATATGGAATCCCCGTTTAGTGTATAGATAGTTAATTACCGTTCCTATTGAAAAGAGAAAGAAGGACCGAACATTGTCATAATAATCAGTGCTATCTATAAATAAATGATTAATACAGGGAGGGGAGAGACATGGGAGGGGCAGTGGAATCAGGAAGTCACCGAGTGACTGTAATATAGATTCTCTCGCCTCTGCACCTCCCTATTGAAAATGCTAGCCTTATGTATTATAAGTATATGCATGCAGGAGAGAGGAGAGCTTCCTGATACTGCGGTTTAGCCGAATCCAAATCTGGTAACCTCGGGTGCCTGAAAATGCAGGATCCCTGCAGACCTAATAGTTCACCCATTTAAGACCATGTTTTTTGGAAACAACTCCCGCATGCTTTGGTAGGAGAATGCAACTAAATCTAAACTTACACGGTTTTCCATCCATCACGTGCTATAGGTTCTGGCACCACATCCCCATAGAGGAAGTTTATCAGTCACTATCAGTATCTGTGCACAGCATTGAGACAGAGGGTAAAATGTCTCCCCCCATGGACTCTCACAAGCAGAAATGGGTTCAGTATAACTAAAGTTTCGCACACACGTGCGATCGCGGTCCTGACCGCGACCGCACGATTGTAGACGAACATTTCAGCCAATAATCGCCCGTGTTGGCCCTTTATCAGCGAACAGACGTTCGGTCGGGGATTGTTGCCCGACCGACCTGGCGTATATCTCCGAACGAACTTCCGTTTCGGGCCGATAAGGGGCCCATACACGGTGATTATCGCTGAAACGTTCCTTCCTACACATTGTGCGTCGTGGTTCGGGACCCGCGATCGCACCTGTGTACAAACCTTTACAGTTACTTCCTCCTGCTCTGAGGATCACAGCACAGAAGAGCTACAAGTTCAGGGAAGGGGCGGAGGGGGCGGAGCTCTGCACTCTGATTAGCATCAATGGAACAAAATGAAGTAAAGCCTGTACTGCCCTCAATAATCTGTGATGTTTGGAAGGTGGCAATTAACTTAGGCAATTACTTGATTCATCATCAGATGGCAGTACACAGGTTATTAACTTATAACTAAAAAAAAGTTTAAAAAAGGAGGTACAGAGGCATTTTTAAAGTTGTAAAGTAGCCTATGCTTTTTTCCAGGTCCAAGTCTCAGGAAATTGTTCCAGCTGTTTGAAGTTTTTCTAGAACATACAAACATCCATGCATACATACATTACTTTTATATATGATTTGATATGCTGCTCTCTCGTTCGTATTTTTATGGAACTTGATGTACAATCAACATATTGAATTCTACACTTGCTACAAGTGAGTATATACCAACCCCCATCTGAGTTACAGTTAATGTACTCACAAGTTTTGGTTCTTGTGATATTTATTTCCTGTTTTTAAAACAGAGCACTTGACTACCTATTCGCTCCAGATTTAAAACATACAAAATATTGAAGCTATGTAGGTTTGCCTCCCTCCTTCACTCATAATAAACTAGGGAATAGTGAGCTCGCTAAGGTAGGCACCTTCCTAACATTGTAGAAAAAACAGACTTAGGTGAGGTACCAAAAAGGACTTTGTGCCAACTCAAATGCGGTGAATTGCTTTTGCGAATTTATTGGATATCATTCGTGTGTATCCAATAAATAAGCAAAGCAACTTCACACATTTGAGTTGCATGAAGTCCTTTTTTGGTACCTCCCTTCGTCTGTTTTTACTACAAGTTTTTGGCTTGAGGCAAAGCATAGAGGGAACCACTAAGGCAGCTATGGTCGTAAAAGAAAGTGTTGCAGAAATGGCCTTCCTAGATATACATTTAAATCCCCTTTTCTTCAATACAATGTACCTCTTATACCCATATAAAATTAGGATATTTCCTCAGGATCCGCACTCTTTCAAGTATTGATCACTGAAGGAATAGAGAACATTACAGGAATCCCCTCTCCTGGCAGAGATTTGATTTGTTATTATAAGCTTATCTTTTTGTTCCAAAGGGCCTTTCAATGTTACTAAATTCTCGATCCTAAGCTTTGTCCAAAATACCAGCCCGTTACCCTCTGGCCATAAATCTATCCCTAAGCAGATCTGCCTGAACAGAAATCTCAGCATCACTAGAACAGCACCTCCGCAAATGGAGGAACTATCTGTATGGGATAACATAGTTATGATTGGGGTGCCATGAATCTGCCCATAAGACATGCACGAGAATGGACTTCGATATTGGTGTAGCGATTTCTGTACCTGGAAGATCAATTTTAATGTCTAAACAATGTATACTCTTTCCTCTTAAACAGAGGTTAATTTTAGATTCAATCTTTTATTATCCGAGTTTCACAAATTCATCAAAAGAACTGAGGGCCTCCAAACCATCAAGACATCATCAATATATTATTTATACACAAAAATATGCCATCAATATTGTTCGAAGAGCATCCTCAAATAGGTGGGTCTCTTCTCACCACCCCAGGTAGAGACAAGCGTACATGGGGGCAAATTTAGCCCTCATGACTGCCCCCTCCTCTGAGGAAAAATAATTGTGGTGAAGGAGGTACTAATACATCAAAACCTTTTTTATCATATGCATATCCACTGTAGACATTTAAGTGGTATTTATTGCCACATCCCCTGTAGCTGTGGTTCCATTCATAACGGTTTTCCTCAAGAATTTGTAAAGTATGTTTGGAGTCTCTCGGGTATGACCACCTAGAAGCTGTAATATTGTATCCATCAATCCGATTGCAGATCATTAAGATTATACCAGAAGTGGTTAAAAATGGGGACTATTGAATTTTATGGAACAAAGATATTTTGCATAATATGTGCAGTCCCAATCCCTCGTACCAGCGCCTCCAAAATACTCTTAAAGCTGTTAGTGGGTCACTTCTCGTTTCATACAGCATGTATCATTATCGTCGATCTCAAAGCTTCACCCCTATAATCCTCATTATTCATAACTACAACATTCCACTTTTATTGTGTTCCAGATTACATTGGCTTATTATTTTGAGATCCAGTATTGCAAACCTCCCACTTTTTGTCAAATTAATCCTTCTCATGGGACATCTGAATTTTGTCTAAGGTACTGTAAAGTAAATCTTGTTCAACCATTGTCTGAATGCAATCTATACTATTGCTCCTAGCCCATTGTCTGAAAGCAATCAATACTATTGCTTCTAGCCTATCCAGGGTAGTACTCGACTTGCATTTAAACTTGTCCCTATAACTCTAACTCCAAAACAGTTATTCCCTATTTCAGATTGTTGCAGAAGTCCCATAAGATCCTCAAGGCCCCTCTTCTCTGTCAAAATCCATATCAACATCTCCCCCTTCCTGAGTTGCATCATCCTCTAAGAAAGTGCTTTTGGTGAGCCACTTCCTTACAGTCTTTACCTCGACCCATTGTTCCAAAGGATAACTTTGACTCTTTTTTTTAAAGATGTTTTTAAAAAATTTATTACCATATTGCCTTTTCTTATATCCTGACTCCATAGTCTGTAACCCATCTCTCATCCACATCCTTCCTCTGATCTTTTGGCATCCCCTCTTTTTCTCATGCTTGTTCTGCCCTTGATCTACTATGAACTTTGCCTCGATTAATAAACTCATAACTTCGCCATAATTGATACTCTCCTTCGCTATTACCCCCCTTTAATAAAACCATACTCAGTTCACTGTAGTCCCTGTAGTCTATTCTGCCTTCCAGTAGGTGTAGAGTGTATCTATCAGGGGTCTAAATATCACAGCTCACTTTGAAAAGACTTCTGCTGCAAGTTTTTTCCTTGTTTCTGATGGAGGGCTGGAAGATAAAGAACAGGAGGGAGAGGAAGGGGGCAAACTATCTGATGCAAAATCAATATTATTGCTGACAAAACTCACGTTTGTGAGATGATTTTAGGAATTTAAATTTTTGTTTGCTTGGTCCCCCCTTCTATCTCTAAGCATTCTATTCCTCACTCTGCTCAATTTATACTCTGTTACTTTCATAATCCTCTTATCCCTTTGAAATTTGCTCCTTTTTCTAGTCATAATTGCTTTCGCCCAAACTATCAATATTATCTTTAACCTTCTTTAAATCTATCATACATCTCATCATACCCATGCTCCTAAAATCTCTTTAGTATATTTGTGTTTTTAAGCCTTTTAGCAAAGAATGTTCAATACTCTTCTTCCTCAACAACATCAACCTCAGTGAGCGCAGTTAGTCGCATTCCACTGCTTAATGAATTCATAAGTGTATCGTCAAACAGGGGTATTTGTAGCGTAAAGCCCTAGGTATCATAGCCTTCTAATATATTTTTCTAAGGAAGCAAGGTCCTACCAACATTTTTGGTTTCTTGTATTAATAATTTTTCATATTTTCAATTTAGACATAGAGTCCAATTCCAAAACATTAGTGTCCGAATGGTTAAGATTAAGATCTTCATCCTCTGTTTTCTCATATTCATACTAACTGCCCCCAAACTCCATAAATCTTCCACATGTGCACGCTTAGATAACCTAACTGCGGTGCCATTTTACACCATGTAAGTTTATCACATGTGTAGATCATTGTGTAAACTCCTGGTCACCCCAAACCATGTGGACATATATGATTAACAAAATACAAAAACAACTTTCATATGCTCCACTTCCACTTCCTTTTATATTTAAGTATTTCAAACTAAATTAAGTTAAACCAACCCATCAGCCATGAGCCGAACTCGGTGCATAAGCCCGAAGTCTTTCACTTATAGGAAACACCATCCACAATAATTATCATATACATTGGCATCAGTAAAACATTTGTATTCTTCTGACTCACCCAAAGCCGTAGATTGTCCGAGTGCAGCTGGGGAACTGGAGGTTTGATTTAGCAGTGTCTGCTGGGCTGGAGGTTTCTACTGGGGTCAGCCCTCCAGTTAACAGCCGTGTTGACTTAACACTGACACAAATATAAACCAAGTACTTATTTTTAACTGATAAACCGGAAATGGATTTACTTGAGTAAACAGAGGGTTGACTTTCTCCCATAGACAGACCCATTAATAGTTCCACAGACAGTCCCATATAAAGCCTCTTAAACAGCCCCCTAGAACAGTTCATCTCCTTTTCCATGATATGTTTGCCAATATACTATAGCACCCAGTACTGTAGTCCCCATGAGTGGCAGAGTCACTCCTTTACTATTGTCTTTATATATATCTATACCACATTTATACACTTATAAAGATCATAATGGAGATTTTACTTTAAAATATTATAGTTTTATAGAGTGTTGTATAATATGGTCTTATTTTCCTTATATTAAACAAAGACCAGCTGTGTTACAATTGCAAGCTTGAAAGTTCTTTCTCTGCTTCTGTGCTGAGAATGAGATAAGGATGGTGCAGGCCTTGGTAAATATACTATATGTGCAAATAATACAGTTGTAAGACTTCATAATAACATTTAAATATTATTGGACAATTGACTAAGTTTACCTCTACCTGCCCCTACTAATTCCTAGTATAGACGCTATGAACTGCCCGACAACCCCTTGGGATACTCTTAGAAGCATTGCTTTTATTTGTATTCTCCATATGTATGTCCATAAACTATTTTATCTTTTTCCATTAGGACTCGTTGTGCCCCCCTTAATCAGCTTTATGTTTTAAGTTCACATAACTAATTAATTGGGGATGACACCTTATGGGGAAATAGGTGTAGCACAAAGTTATGAAAGAAGCTGGGCCATAATGTTAGAAAAACATGTGAAAAAACTAATTACATGTCAAAGCAAATGTGTTATTTTGAATGTTTGCCCATAATCAATGGAACATTTTTTTGCACAGTGGTAAATGGTGAACCAGAGGAAGCAAAGCACATGAAGAATGACAGAAAACCACTGAAGTGGTTTTTAAATTTATTGGAAAATAAAAATAATTAGAAAGGTTGGTGTGAAGGAGTAAATGTGCAAAACACTTGATGCAGGAGTGCAATAGATTAATATTTTGGGGACATCATCCCTAAAGTCATAAGAAAGCAAAATTGCTTTTTTATACTGACATCAACAAAACAAAATATTGCAGTAAAATGCACAATCTGCAGTCCAAAAGTTATCAACAAATGTATAAACTAAAAAAAAAATAATAAGGAACGAAAGCATTATTTTCCATTGCTGCCCTTTAAATTAAGGTTCTACCTTCTTATAAGCACTTAATAAATCATAAAACTGTGAAATGCTTTTTTCAATGTCTTGAGTAAAAGTATTAATGTGTCAGCCAGGACTCCAATCCAGTAAACAAACATTAAAAGTGACCCTTTTGTTGATAGCAACTTAACATTTAGAATGGTATAAAATCCTCTAATGCACTGTGATGAACTAATTCAACTGCAAATTAACTTAATGTTAATAGGAAGGGCAAATTGGGTCTGGTAATAAAGTGCTCTTCTTTCTTTTATAGTTTTGTCTTAGAGAAGATATACATTAAAAATTTGCAAAACTTGTTCTCAAGTTAAACAACTTTTAAATAAGCCATTGATTTATACCTTGCTTGCAAAATTTTGCAATTAAATGAGGCATCAATTGTGAATGTTTTGTTCTAGAGAAAAGGATGTGCAGGAAACAAATCAAGGCCATTATCTTATCAGCAAAATAATTTCATAACAAGAGATATGTTAGGTTTTAAAAATAACATTGTAGAACAGCTATGAATTAACATGCAGAAAACAAACATTATAAGTACAAATTAATCCTTATCTCAAACCTATAAATATGGATTCTGGTTATAAAAACACTACATTTATGTATATGTAACAGATCTGATAAAAATTTTAAAATATCACAAATAATGTAGATGAGGGGATAACAAACGCAAATAGCTGCAATTGGATTTTTTTTATTGAATGTGGCTAATGCACAAAATGTTTCAGGTTACATGGACCCTTTCTCAGTGTGTTGTAAAGTACATTAGCGCCATATTTCAAAACAGGAAGTGATCAATTCATAAAACACACCCAGTGAGTGCACATATTAACCCTTTGTAAAATAAAATCACATGATAATAAGTGTTTGCCTATTCAATTACTCTGTAAATTATATATATAGACACACACCGACACGCACACGCACACACAACACCCACACACACCACACTCAGAGTGGAGAGCCTCACTCACAATAGTCCCATGTAGATCAGCTACCCGGGTGCTATCCGAACAATGTGGTAAGTGAGGAGTGATTGCATACATTCCCTCATATAAAATGTATAGTACTATATACCCATCAGTGTCGTATAATAAATATATATAGACACATCTTGGAGTAGATTTCAATTTATAATTCTAACATTTAAATAGGCCATACCTGTCTTGTGGAACAGAAGCATCTGCAAGTTTTACACTGTAGGGAAAATGTCCATGTTACTTGTTGGTTCATTGATAACTGTAGCTGCCTTTAACACTCCAGACCAACGTAAAAGTCCAGGAACCACGTATACCTCCTTCCCAGGAAGTTGACTTTCCTCCTTAATTGCAATAGAAAAAACACATACAATAAAAATACACAAATAGCTAAATGGCTTTGATTTAGATTAACAAACTGTTTTATATCTAAATATTCACAAAATTCTAAAGATATATACAAAAGTGGGCAGAAAAATGTTGTCCTGAAACTAACATTGCAGACTTTCAAAATATTATTTTTTAGAAGATTGGTTTAATAAAGTGACCAGAGGTCTCCTGCATTGTTCCTGGCTCTAAAGGACTCTAAGAGTACATATACATTTTCCAATGTCCAGCATTACGTTAGACCAGTGTTTCTTAACCAGGGGTCGGGGACCCCTAGGGGTACCTGAGAGGTTGCATGGGGTCCTCAGAGATTGCCATAAATTTATGGATCCAGCATTTTGATGAAACAGATATATTTTTCTATTATTTATCATTCTGTGTTTTATGTTCAGTATGAATTATGTGTTTTGGTGTTGATCTCTGAGATATAAATAAAAATAACTAATGTTTTAATGTAAGGGTTCCCACCCTGATGTGAATTTGAGTGCATTTTTTTTCAATAGAGATGTATTTATATATCTATCAATTATATTTGTATAAATTAAGTTTTGATCATTTGATGACAAAGAAAAATAATCATAATTTTATGTAGGGGGTCCCCAAGACACAAAAAATAGTTTTAAGGGTCCCACAGATAAAAAGGTTGAGAAACACTGCGTTAGACCATTATTCTTTCCTTTCATTAATCTTCAACTCAACTGGGCTGGAGACATTTTCCTGTACCTTCAAGGAAGTCAGGAAAAGCATCATAATGGGTAGGTCATTACAGAGAAGGATTCTGATAAAGACAAATGTATGTAGTGAACATTGTTTTAATTAATAATTATGGAAGAAGGATGTCAAAAACATGGTAAAGCATGAACCATCAACGTGTAGGTTGCTGTGACCTTTAGCTTACACCTAGGCACCTATGAATCAGGTAAATTAATTCTCATTATACAGCAGCTAGAAACATGAGAGTTCAGTATTTGTATCTACGTTAATAAATGTTTGCAGAATTGTTTTCTTGGTTTAAAGGCTTAACTAAGATAATACATTAAAAACACTAGAAAATATAAATACCTTTAAAAATGCCATTACATCCTCCATGACTTCACCAGAAGCAGATATTTCCTCTAAGTGTGCACCATTATCAGATGTGAAATAAACAAGGTTCTGTTCTGTAGTTATTTTTTGTCCAGTTCATTTAAAAGATTACCTTAATCATAAAATAAAAACAACTGAATTACAGATATTGCCACAGTGTTTATATAAAATAGTCAAATGATGTTAATGAAAATTGCCTTTTTTATTATTAGAATTTTACAGACTTAGCAAAACTTTTTTTTTATCCAGGGGTACGTTGGCATATGAGTAAACCCAGTGTTTTTGACATTACTCACAGTATAGTAAAAAAATGAAATGTGCCACAATACATTAAAATTATAAAGCAAGCATATAAATAAAGGTTTGTTTTGCTTAAATATATATATACTGTATTCAGTAAGACTAGACTTGAAGTTTAGTCCTTGAAGATGTTCCGCTAGTCATCCGACTGGCCTTTTTCAATCCAGAATGGCTTGTACAAGAATCTGTTGGCATAAGTACCCTGTCAAGTCCCATTAGCATATAGCAGCCAATGTTTGGACCTTCTGAATGCAAGATGTGTATTCTATTCACCTCTATTGGTTTCTTTATTTTCACATACATTGCCTCCTTGACACTCACGAAAAAAATCTTGTTCATTTGTCAAGATTTATTACAAGCCTGAAGAGAGGTGGGGGTTGACACCACTCTTTGCCATGTACATGGTGCTTTAATACAGGTTAGATAACACATCTTAGCCACAATGCAATCACATCTTGCATTCAGAAGGTCCCTAAAACCTTGCCGTTATTACAAATTGGGATTTGACAGTGTACTTATTGTCAAGGATTCTTGGACAAGTCATTCTGAATTCAGAAAGCCAGTCGGATGACTAGCGAAACATTTTCAAGAATTAACTTTAAGTGCATATTTATAAAGGGGCGGAAAAAAAAAGTACTGCCGCACATCGCAGCCGCGAAAATAGCGTATGTTATCGATATCGACTGTATCGCGGCCCGATGTCCGGCAGTAATTTTAAGTCCCTTTGCAGCAATAATGCACTTAGCGCAATTCGCTAAGTACTGTACGCTGAGAAGGGACTAAAATCCCTTCCCACGCCTCCACACAGGGGCGGGGCATACGCTGGACGACCCCCCACCGCCACCCGCTTCCCAGCACCCCTCCCATCCCCACTCGCGGCAAACATATGGAGCAGGAGTCTAGGAGGGGCTGCTGGGAAAGGGCCACACAGGTGGTCGCGACCACCCCCGCACCCCCTCCCCAGCAGCCCTCCAAACCCCCTGCCCCCCCGCTGGCGGGAGGGCCCGCTGGGAGGGTGGAGCACCCTCCAGCGGGGGCCCTGGGAAGGGCCTTTTGGGCTTAAGGGGTCTCTCAGCTTGAACCGGGCCCCCTAGTGAGCGGCTCTTAAAAGATCCTTGGGGGCATCTTCTTTTTTCCAGTCACGGTGACACCAGCTCCGCTGAGGCACCGACCACCGAGAGGTACCCCTGCAGCCGCCAGGGGTACCCCCGTGGGCGCCGGCGACCTCTATGAGGCCGATGTTGCCGGCGTCTTGATCCATCGCACACCATCACGATATAGGTGGGAATCTCAGCCTTTTTCGGCACCTTCAAGGTGGCAAAGTAATACGCCGAGATTAGCAGTGCGTAACAGTTACCGCCGCTTTATAAATAGAAGCGGCGGTACCTGTTCACATAGCCGCGAAAGTTAACACTTTGTTACATGGCAATAAACATGCTGCTGCAGGCAACTATTGTTTCTGAGTGTCTCTTTTCTATTTTTAATTACAACCAGCAGTCGAGTTTCCTTTCTTTTCTTTTAGCAGTAGTTCATCGACTAGTCCTTTATCTTTGAGACTAGGAGGCACTGAGTGTCTTGGGCTACCTGCTTGAAGTATTAGGGCTAGTAAGGTAAGACTGCTCCCACCCTCTTGAGGGATAAATAGCCTCCTTCTCTCTACTTTGCCTTATTCTATTACTACGATTAACATTGACTGCTGTGACGGTTTTTAAATTACACTGATTTTAAGTACATTTATTAAAAGTTATGTTTTAATCCTCTCCTCTTTTTTGTTTGCCGGTTGCACATATACACATAATATATGCACTTTATAAGGGGATTTTGCTTTTCTCTTTTGGACCCTTACAATTGACTTATCAACCCCCGGGACATAGCTCTGCCCCTTGAGGGTAGCAGTGCGCCACTGCTATTTCCTTTTATTATATTAAGCTATCAGCTTTAAATGGTGCTTTTATCTCTCAGCAATTCTTACCTTCCGACATTTCCTGCAACATTCCCATCGGCCCATTCATTTTGCGTTTACAAGTAAATGCATAAAAGAACAGGTCAGGTAGGTTCTCCAAACATTGCGGGAATGTCGTAAGGTGAGAGTCTAATTTAATTTAATATTTTAAGAAAACTCTAGACCCTAAAACTTTTTTTTGTAGGAAATGTTTGGGTATTGCTAACAACATATTAAGCATACAGTAAGTAACTAATATCAGATAAGTTTTCCAGTGGTTGGGTTTCTGCATCCTAAAACCTATACCAAGGGGGGAAGGTTCAATATAACATCAAAATGAAAATCAAATAGTTATGGTATATTTGGTAAATATTTACCAGAGTTAATTATTTTATTTAATTATATTCAGAAAAAATATAATTATTTTTTAAGAAATACTATCAGACGTTCTTCATCTGAAGCTTGTCTTTAACCCCTTTTATGCATGAAAGATTTTAAATTGTAAAGCTTTCATGCATATAATTATTTATAGTTGTGCCATTTAAATTTTTTGCTATCTCCTTAACAATATAATTTCTTACCTAACAACAGCTTGGTACTAACATCCAATTTGGTAGCATGTCAGTCAAATTTAGGTTAATCTTTCTTCATCACCAGTTCATTCATATTTCCCTGCCTTATCAAATATCTCATCTGCTTTAGTCTTTGACAAGGTCAAAGTGATTGTTTTTTTATTTTTTTATTTTTTACATTTTTCTATCTAGAATTCTACTATTTGGGCTAGCCAAGCATTTAAGAGAGAAGGAAGCCAGAAAAAAAACCTCTATCTTCCACTTTCCACCACTTACTGCTTCTCTGATTGCCTGTAAAGCCCCAACCAAGCTGGGGACTTTAGGGAACCCTTATCAACCCCTTGTCAAGCCCAAACTCACAACATTCCCAACCACTTTCTCCTTCATCAGGGCTTAGATTATCAGTGGTTACAGTGTCTGCTGGGGGTGGTGCCTTGTATTGGCCTGACAGCTACACACACCCTTAGACAAGATATCACCCTGTCTGTACATAGTGCTGAAATGACAGCAAAGTGGAAAATGGGGAATGAGGAGACAGGAAGTATTTTCAGGGGCACGCCATTTTCCAGGCTGCTATTCATCTACCTCTGTATAGAAATAACCACCATTAACTACTAATGCATACAAAGAATTCCTGAGGTGGAAAGCGAGCACATGCGAACTACTAAAGGACTGTATTGAACTAAGCGTGCTATTATTGTTTGCTGTTTTAACTATTAAGGTCAAGGAAGGACATGGGTGTTTTTTTGTCCTTCTTATAATGTTGCTAGCTTTTCTTCTTTTTCTCTTGTTAACATGTCCCACAACAACATAATTAGATTGTTTACTTACATCAAACTAGTTGAATTATGTTTTCATATAAGAGGGGTGTTTAAATTGGTATTGATTATGAATTCACTATCTGAACTTGACATCAGACATCACTGGACATCGAACATCTTGATCTACCACTATGGGTTTGTGTGTCTTTTTAAAAGCAAGCAGCTGAGAAAATTGATGGAAAACACATCTAGCTGTGCATCTAAAAAAGATCTGATATATTTTGCAATGTTTCTTCTCCATCTTAAATACTTATAAAGAAACAGAACAAACCTCATGAGGGGGTACAAGCTGTGTATGGTAATGATGTAATTCAAATGGAACGAGAATCTATTGAGGATCACCCCACACAGGGGCTTCTTCGCAAAGTGTAAAAGTGAGGCCATGATTATGATTATGATTAGGATCTTCCCACTTTACTCAAGCATTGTTAATAAGAAATCTTTAGATTTTCCACAGACCTTGAAACCCAACATGGTCCAGGGGTTTTAACTACCAATTATAACAGACAAGACAGACATGGAACTGTAACTTTACAAGCCATAATGTGAGATCAAGAGATACTAAAAAACATAATTCTAGGCTTTGTTGAAAGGTATTAGATAAACTCTTTGAAGTTTTTTTTAAAAAAATCCTTACCTTACACCCCTGCTCCTTATGGTTCTCTTGCAGTGCTTCTCCAAAGTACAGGAAACTGAAGAATAGGAGCTGTCTTCCTGTCCAAACGGTTTCTGCCCCTGATCTGCCCTCCGAGTTGTTTCTTGCATGCCAGAGGAGCCCTTCCCCCCTCCCTCCCACCACTGGATCCATCCGCCCGCCCCGGTATTCTAGCATGAAATCCCTTTAATATAAAAGTACCCCCCCTGCCCAACCCACGCCACTTAGTTCTTTAAAAACAAATCTGAATCACACTTACGGCCCTTCTCTCCCATGGTGTCTCCATTGCCAGCAGCCGCATCTGGGATGACAGATGGACTGGCTCCTGTTTGCAACTGCCTGCAACAGGAGCCGCAAGGAGAGCGCTGCAGGAGTGAAGGGCTGTAATATGATTTAGATTCTTTTTTATAGACCTTATATAAAGTGAAGTTTTTAGGTGGACATGCCCTCTAATAAATAAAAGTGAACTCCCTGCAAAACGGATATTAAGGTCAGACAGGCACCCGGTATAAAGGAGGGCTGATGCCCATTCCCCCTTGAAACAGAGAACGCTGTAAAATTTAAAAGTGTTAAGGAGAGAGTAAGAATGGCAAGTCATAGGAAGTACAAGGAGTAAGAAAGATACAAAACAAGTGAGAAGGGAGAGGAAATATTGGACCTCTTAGTTCCTGTTGGCCCCAACAATCAAATGTAACATGGGCTGCTGCAGTAGATTAACCATTTCACACAGGCATAGATTTTTTAACACTATAATAATGAAAACTTCAGGCATTAATTAGTTATGGCTGTTGTAGATTAAAAATGTTCTATACTATTATATTAATTTTTCTTACCAACACTCCAGTCAACCTCCTCGGTAGCATCTCCATATATCCCATGGTGGCTTTTCCTATGAAACTCTGAGAAGCATAGAGAGCTGTGTGAACCTGAACTAGGAAGACTAATAGAAGAAATGGTCTACTTTGTTACTGCAAGATAAAAAAGAATATTACTTATATTTAGCCCAAACACAATACATACATCTTCCACATTATATTTGTAACAAATAATGAATAAACAAAACCTTACACACCAATGCCTGTTATAGAGAAAATCAGAATATAGGGAGATGCAATATCAGGGGCAATACTCCTTACTGCTGTCACAAATCAATGCAGTAAGTCATTTCTGTCTGGAAATACATTTCCATTTCCTTGTTCACATTATGTTTTGTTTAAGGGCTCCTTTCAGATGAACAAGCGAACATAGCGCATGTAGCGTTCGTCTAGCTGCAAACATCTGGAATCGCACAGTTTCACCCGCTCCTGTGAAAGTAGCCTAAGATCTCAACTTAAATTTACAGTCTATTAAATGATTAAAAAAAATAAATACACAATCCGTTTTTGTGTATGCACCGCAATGCTGCCCTAACCCAACACTAACTCCCTAATCAAGTGATATGGAGTGGGGGTAGTTTGAGTTGCTAACATATATATTTTGGTATCATAAGTTCTCTCAGACTTTGTCTCACCTTTTTTGATATTATAGTATATATGTGATCGTCTGTGATTTTAGGTTACACGAGATTTAAACATCTCTATGAAAATTTAATGAACATGATTTGATGAAAACTATCATAAATGCTCACAATCCCACTATCACAAAAATCAACACAAGCTGATGCTAAGCAAGAAAGTAGGAACACATTAGGTGTAGCCATGTATATACTATTTGAGAGAAAGCACAGTTCACCAACCTTTGAAGCCTAAAGCCGGGAGAACAAAAACTGGGTAGCCAAGTGACCATTGGGCATCACTTGCAGGGGGGGGGCAATGATTTAAAAGG
This sequence comes from Hymenochirus boettgeri, assembly GCA_019447015.1. Classification (NCBI taxonomy): domain Eukaryota; kingdom Metazoa; phylum Chordata; class Amphibia; order Anura; family Pipidae; genus Hymenochirus; species Hymenochirus boettgeri. Next base: position 9,477 of record JAACNH010001551.1, on the reverse strand, counting down.
CATGTACACCCCAACACAATTAAATTGCCCCAGCGCTAGGCCCACTGTGTAGTGTGCCAAAAAACATTATGGTTCTTCTTCAGTGTCTGTCCAAAGTTCAGAAAAGTTCCATCCCTCTGGACAGGTGCCCTACCATTAAAACATACGTAGTCCACCCCAGCCCACCCCCAAATGTCACCTTCATTTTGTTAAAAAGCCAGAATGTACTTACACTGCTTTGTTCCCATCTGCGATGGCTGCAGGTCCCTGTTTGCAACAGGGCCGGGAGCGAGGGCCATGGGACCTAAGGAGCGTATAACATTCCTGCCCTTTTTTAACAAAATGAAGTTGCGATAGGTTGGACTAACAGTATATATATATATATATAAATATACACATACTATATACATACATATAATATATATATATATTTTTTTTTTTTTTTTTCGGGTGGAGATACCCTTTTATTAAAATGTGCCTTCACAGAGACCCAGACAGACCGGACAGACCAGGAATTGTACTATCTTTACAATTCTACACTAAAACTTCATATCCAGAGAGCTTACCACATATTCCTAGATTCCTTTGAAAGGTATGAGGTCTTTTAAATAGAGGCCACTTATATGGAGACCACAGTTACCCTTTTAAAAAAACTCATGCCATGCAATTCCTGTCTAAAGTGACATTTCTCTTGTGAATGGGTTAGAATCCTTTCAGAAAGGTACTTTGTCATAGCAGTCAACGAGCTTGCTAATTTCTATAGGACTTGTGGAGTATATGCAAGAGCAGAGCAATACATATTGCACAATATTACTTGGAAGATGTTTATAATTTGTTTTCACTTCATGCAATGTCTAACCGTTTACTGTTTTAACGCCATTATAAGTTATTTTTTTTTTAGCAGTTGTGTTTTACAGCTTCTAAGATATAGCCCTTCGACTTTGAATAAATTATCTGTTCCAAATAAGAAAGTGTGACATCATGCTTTGTTAATTCTAAAGGTTAAGTATGGCATTTCCTGACCTTTATAGAATCTGAAGTGTCTGTGAATTAGACCATTTATTAGCAAGGCTTAAGCAATAATGCATTAAAATTAAAGTACATAATTACTATCTATTCACATTTTACATTATTGTAAAACTCCCAGTGACTAAATTAATGGATGTAGCATGCTTCAGTAATTACAAGCAGGAGAACCAATAACTAGACTGTCAATCACAAAACTCTGCTTTGAAATAACTTCTTGCAGTTGCATTGCTCGTATTTAAAAAAAAAAAATATGAATACTGAGAACACGTAAAAAAAAAAAAAGAGAAGAGAGAGTATATTGATTTCTTTTTTCTCTATGCGACAGCAAAAAATAAGAACACTTAATCTATTTACAATTAACGAGCAAGAAAATTGCTCACTTAATTCCAGCGTCATTGCTCTGTTGTGAATCTCAAAAGAATTACACAGATTTATGTCTGAGTGTAGCGCTTAGCTTATTTGTTTGATAACTTCAATTACAGCAAAAAAAGAGAGAAAAAGAAATGATTTAACTTCTGAAATTCAAGCGTCAAAATCACACATTTAGTTTAAATAAATCAAAGCTGACAATATAAAAAGAAGAAAGACCTGTTTTGGATAAAAATAAATGTGGTCAGTATTGGCTGAACCTCCAACTATAACATAACTAAATCGGAAACTGGCCTATTATGCAAAAAAAAAATTCATAAAAAAAGATCTTTCAGTTACATTAGCATACTTTAAAAAAGCATTTTAGAACAATTCTCTTGCCCTGTCCAGAATAGTGATGCTGCAGGTCTTCTAGTCTCTAGATTTACTAACAGCAATTCATGTTTTCAGCTGGGGGGCTTAGAGGGCCATCATTCCCACAACTGTACCACAATCCGCAGTTATTAAGCAAATGATTGCGCAATCATTGTTTAAAACTACGGCCGGTCCCATACAGTAGGTTTAAACAGCTGATCGTGGGAGATTGGCTAAAAAGAGGGGTGTGTAAGGGGCCTGGATGTAAGCTGTGGGGGCACAGGCTCCTGCAGTTTCACCCCTGCGTTAACCAATATAAAAATGGGCAATCTCAATTGTTTAATTGGTGTCAATAGCAATTGCGTAATGCACTGTATATTCCCCCAAGCAACTGATCCTCATGCAGAATATGAGGATGTCAATTGAGTGATCATATTTGAATCCCTTGAATCTAAATTTGTGCTTATCTCTTATACTTGTCTACCATTTTATTTACTAGCAAAACTGTACCTGTTGGTGCAGCAAATAAAAAAAAATAAATGTACACACTACAATATGTCAGTTTTTTTTTTTATTAAAAAGAATACAAGGCAAACCTGTCTAAGCTTTTCACTTTATTGCAAAATACCATCTACTGTTACTAAGAGATCAAAACCAAACCAGAAACATGTATAAAAAAAAAAATGGTTACCCTACTAATTCCTGGTTCCATTGTGTGCAACGAAATAAGGATCTTATACTTGGTTGAAGCACCTGTTGATTTTATTACAGCATTCATTGCATGTGGGTATTTCTAGCATGGAAAGTTTTTGCTCAATCTTTATTTCAATGTTTGAATTCCATTCACATTTTCCATCACAAACCTTTTATCATGCACCCCACAGATTCCAGTTGGATACCAGTCTGATATCTGGCTGGGCCCATTCTAGGACACTGGTCCTCCTTTCTTAAGCTATTGCTTTGTTGATTTAGCTGTTAAAGGAATCTTAGCTTCTAACAAATGCTAGAGTTGTTTAACAACATAGAATAATACATGGGTATTATAATCGATTAACCTTGAGTAAAGCCTCAGTTATATCTGAAAAAAACAGCCCTTAAGTATTGTTGTTTTTGAAGCCTGTGCCCCAAGTGTGTATTTGATATTATAGTCTAATTATATGCTATCGAACAGTCTGTATCCATCCAGCGAGTATACATATGAAAACTCACTTGCTTTGACTTAGGCACAGGTGTACAGACCCTGTCGCCCGTCGCTGGGATTTCTTTTCCAACCACTGAAATTATAATCAGTCAATGACCCAAGGATAATGGTACTCACCAGTTCCTACTGGTGTCCGGTGCCGCCTGCCCCGAACCCTCGCTTTGGTTCTGTTCATGGTGAAAGATATTTTTGGAGATTCCTTGATCGCGCACCCGGAGTTCCCGTGGAGTCCAACCTCATTAGTTAGTAAAACACGGCTTTATTAGGCGTATCTCGCCATACAAACTCAAACCATAACAACTAGTACAAAGGGACCCCCCCTTACGTGTTTCAAGCCCACAGGCTCTTACTCATAGGCTGCCTTTGAGTAAGAGCCTGTGGGCTTGAAACGTAAGCGGGGTCCCTTTGTACTATGTTTTTTATGTTTGTATTTGTATGGCGAGATACGCCTAATAAAGCCGTTTTTTATCTACTAATGAGTGTGACTCCGGAACTCCGTGTGCGCCGTCAAGATCTCCCAAAACATATCTTTCACATATTTGATATTATAACTAACCAGATAGTTCAACCATGATCTCATTAGATTATAAAACTAGAATATATTTTTTACTACATGGTTATGGGAGATAAAATACCCTTGTTACAAAGTTTAGATGGCACTGAGGTTTCCATTATGTGCAATGTTGGCCACAAACTGGGTTATATTCCATCAATTGAATTTTGATGTCAACCAGTGCAGTAGTTTTAGCATATAAAGGAATTTTATCTTCATTTTTCTGGTTGGTGTTCTCAACCAAGGATTCGGGGACCCCTTGGGTTCACTGAGTGGAGGTCCTCAAGAGCAGGAACGTTACAGATCATGCTTGTGTAAATTTAAGTTAATTTTGTAACATAGGTATACCATATATACGCATTTTACCTTTAAAATCATCCTGAAAGTCTCCCCTTGTTTATACTCGTGTCTGTGCTGATCTGGATGCTGCTGGACAAAATCACATCGCAGAGGGAGCGAGTGCCTATTCGTAGTCCTCGCTACCGGACTGACTGATTGTCAGCCTAGTAGCGCGCCTTGCCTCTGTTCCTGCTTCTGCCTTTGTTCTGCCTCCCTGAATCTAGCCATTGTTCCTGTTCCCTCTACCCAGCCATTTTAATCCAGCCCATTGTTCCTGTTCAAGTCCAGCTATTGTATCCAGCCATTGTCCTGTTACCATCTACCCAGCATTGTATCCAGCCATTGTTCCTGCTACCATCAATCCAGCTATTGTATCCAGCCATTGTTCGGTTTCATCTGTCCAGCTATGTATCCAGCCATTGTTCCGGTTTCATCTGTCCAGCTATGTTCCAGCCATTGTTCCTGTTTCATCTGTCCAGCTATTGTCTCCAGCCAATGTCCTGTTACCATCTACCCAGCTATTGTATCCAGCCATTGTTTCCTGCTACCATCAATCTACTATTGTATCCAGCCATTGTTCAGTTTCATCTGTCCAGCTTTGTATCCAGCCATTGTTCCTGTTTCATCTTTCCAGCTATTGTATCCACCATTGTTCTTGTTTCATCGTCCAAGCCATTGTATCCTGTTACCATCTACCCAGCTTCTATCCAGCCATTGTTCTGCTACCATCAATCAGCTATGGTATCCAGCCATTGTCCGGTTTCATCGGTCCAGCTATTGTTCCACCATGTTCTTGTTTCATCTGTCCAGCTATTGTATCCGCCATTGTTCCTGTTTCATCGTCCAGCTCTTGTTCCAGCCATTGTTCCTATTTCATCTGTCCAGCTATTGTATCCAGCATTGTTCCTGCTTCATCTATTCATCTATTGATCCAGCCATTGTTCCCCGCTTCATCTGTTTATATCCTGCCATTGTATACTACTTCATTGTAATGGCTCCATTGGAAGTACTCAGTCTCCAGTGACCTGTCGCTCCCACTAGTTGTCATTGACTGATTATAATTTCAGTGGTTGGAAAGAAATCCCAGCGACGGGCACAGGGTCTGTTACACCTGTGCCTAAGTTCAAAGCAAGTGAGTTTTCATATGTATACTCGCTGGATTGGATACAGATTGTTGGATAGCATATTAATTAGACTATAATATCAAATACACACATTGGGGCACAGCTTCAAAACAACAATACTTAAGGGCTGTTTTTTTCAGATATAACTGAGGCTTTACTCAAGGTTAATCGCATCATAAATAGCCCCATGTATTATTCTATGTTGTTAAACAACCTTTAGACATTTGTTAAGAAGCTAGCTCCTTTCAACAGCTAAATCAACAAAGCAATAGCTTTAAGAAAGGAGGACCAGTGTCTATGAATGCCCTAGACATGCATTATCAGACTGGTATCCAACTGGACATCTGTGGGGTGACATGATAAAAGGTTTGTATGGAAAATGTGAATGGAATTCAAACATTGAAATAAAGATTAGACAAAACTTTCCATGTCACCTGTCTGAAGCTATTTCAACTTTATTGCAAAATGACCATCTACTGTATACTAAGAGATCAAACCAAACCAGAAACATGTATAAAAAAAAAAAAAATGGACCCTACTAATTCTGGTTCCATTAGTGTGCACGATAAGGATCTTAACTTGGTTGAAGCACCTGTGATGTTTATTACAGCATTAATTGCATGTGGTATTTCTGAAACATGGAAAGTTTTGTCTAATCTTTATTTAATGTTTGAATTCCATTCACATTTTCCATACAAACCTTTTATCATGTCACACCCACAGATGTCCAGTTGGATACAGTCTGATATGGCTGGGCCCTTCTAGGACACTGGTCCCTTTCTTAAAGCTATGTTTTGATTTAGCGTTGAAAGAGCTAGCTTCTTAACAAATGTCTAAAGGGTTGTTTAACAACATAGAATAATACATGGGGCTATTTATGATGCGATTAACCTTGAGTAAAGCCTCAGTTATATCTGAAAAAAACAGCCCTTAAGTATTGTTGTTTTGAAGCTGTGCCCCAATGTGTGTATTTGATATTATAGTCTAATTAATATGCTATCAACAATCTGTATCCAATCCAGCGAGTATACATATGAAAACTCAATTGTTTGAACTTAGGCACAGGTGAACAGACCCTGTGCCCGTCGCTGGGATTTCTTTCAACCACTGAAATTATAATCAGTCAATGACCCAGGATAATGGTACTCACCAGTTCCTACTGGTGGTCCGGGTGCCGCCTGCCCCGAACCCGTCGCTTTGGTTCTGTTCTATGTGAAAGATATGTTTTGGAGATTCTTGATCGGACGCACCCGGAGTTCCTGGAGTCCACACTCATTAGTTAGATAAAACACGGCTTTATTAAGGCGTATCTCGCCATACAAACTACAAACATAACAACATAGTACAAAGGGACCCGCGCCTTACGTGTTTCAAGCCCACAGGCTCTTACTCATAGGTGCCTATGAGTAAGAGCATGTGGGCTGAAACGGTAAGGCGGCGTCCCTTTGTACTATGTTTTATGTTTGTAGTTTGTATGGCGAGATACGCCTGTAATCAAAGCCGTGTTTTTATCTACTAATGAGTGTGGACTCCAGGAAACTCCGTGTGCGCCGATCAAGAATCTCCACAAACATATCTTTCACATATTTGATATTATAACCAGATAGTTCCAACCATGATCTCATTAGATTATAAAACTAGAATATATTTTTACATGGTTATGGAGATAAAAATCCCTTGTTACAAAGTTTAGATGGCACATGAGGTTTTCCATTATGTGCAATGTTGGCCACAAACTGGTTAATATTACATCAATTGAATTTTGATGTCAACCAGTGCAGTAGTTTTAGCATTAAAAGGAATTTATCTTCAATTTCTTGGGTTAGGTGTTCTCAACCAAGGATTCGGGGACCCTTGGGTTCACTGAGTGGAGGTCTCAAGAGACAGGAACGTTACAGAACATGCTTGTAGTGAATTTAAGTTAATTTTGTACATAGTATACCATATATACCAAGCTATTTTCATTTAAATCCAGAAAGTTCCCCTTGGTTTATACTCGTGTCTGTGCTGATCTTGGATGCTGCTGGACAAAATCACATCGCAGAGGGAGCGAGTGCCTATTCGTAGTCCTCGCTACCGGACGATGATTGTCAGCCTAGTAGCGCTGCCTGCCTCTTGTTCCTGCTTCTGCCTTTGTTCTGCCTCCCTGAATCTAGCCATTGTTCCTGTTACCCTCTACCCAGCCATTTTATCCAGCATTGTTCCTGTTCAAGTCCAGCTATTGTATCCAGCCATTGTTCCTGTTACCATCTACCCAGCTATTGTATCCAGCCATTGTTCCTGCTACCATCAATCCAGCTATTGTATCCAGCCATTGTTCGGTTTCATCTGTCCAGCTATGTATCCAGCCATTGTTCCGGTTTCATCTGTCCAGCTATTGTTCAGCCATTGTTCTGTTCATTGTCCAGCATTGTCTCCAGCCAATGTTCCTGTTACCATCTACCCAGCTATTGTATCCAGCCATTGTTCCTGCTACCATCAATCTACTATTGTATCCAGCCATTGTTCCAGTTTCATCTGTCCAGCTATTGTATCCAGCCATTGTTCCTGTTTCATCTTTCAGCTATTGTATCCAGCCATTGTTCTTGTTCATTGTCCAGCCATTGTATCCTGTTACCATCTACCCAGCTATCTATCCAGCCATTGTTCTGCTACCATCAATCCAGCTATGTATCCAGCCATTGTTCCGGTTTCATCGGTCCAGCTATTGTATCCAGCATTGTTCTTGTTTCATCTGTCCAGCTATTGTATCCAGCCATTGTTCTGTTTCATCGTCCAGCTATTGTATCCAGCCATTGTTCCATTTCATCTGTCCAGCTATTGTATCCAGCCATTGTTCCTGCTTCATCTATTCATCTATTGTATCCAGCCATTGTGCCGCTTCATCTGTTTATATCCTGCCATTGTATACTACTTCATTGTAATGGCTCCATGGGAAGTATCTCAGTCTCCAGTGACCTGTCTCGCTCCCACTAGTTGCTCTACCCGGCCTACTGTCAGACCTCCTCCTAAAGGTACAGTGAACTTCGTCCCTTCGGGACTTAATTCTTTACACTCAAGTATATACATTATTTTATGATCTGTAATGTATTTATGAATCATCTATTTTAATTAATTGATCAGTGAGAAAAAAAAATATTATATGTTTTTTGTAGGGGTTACCCAAGGCAAGAACATTGTTTCAAGGGTTCTACAAGCTTATAACACTAATATTACATCTTTTCTCCCCAAAACACCTATACATTTAAGACACTTCTCTGGAAGTTAGTGCATATAATTAATAGATTTATAATTAAGAAGGCTTCAGGTCAGACAACACAGCCATATAGTCTTTAAAAACCATTAACCCAGTATTCACTGTATCTGGAAACATATGTAACACGGTATCCTGTGAACATTTTAATACAGATGTCTCTACACCAATTAGAAGATTTTGAGAGCTGCTTTGTTACCCTGCAGTTTATTTAGCACCCATGAATTGCATACAGCCCTTACTGGGGGCACTACAAAATATTTGGCCGGTTTTTACAAAAAAAATTCTGATCCAAAGCAAAAAACAATCAGGGCAATGCACCCACGGGTCGCACCACTCCTATTTTTTGGGCTTAGTCACACTAACAATGTTATATATCGATTAGCATCACTTAAACTCCCTTATAGAGCGTCTGTGTGGCTTGCGCAAATTTAACCGTGGCCAAGTACGATATGAGCAACATCAGGCTCTGGGACCTGGGTTTGCTGTTACCCCAGGCAGTGGCTTGCGTTATCGATGCCTGCCGTGTGCCTTGCTGCCATTTGAGGGAGGCCACCCAGGATTGTAAGCCGCATGATCACCATTGCGGATACCATCCCTGTGTTCCTCTTGACACACTCTGGCACGGCAAACGTCGTCAGGGTCACTCGCTGTCGAGCAGCAGGCATGGAAGAGGAGGAGACCCAACGACCACCCGGTCATGCTTTCCTCCCGAGCCCGACTCACGTGCAGAGCGCCGTCCGATGATGAGGAGGGGGAATTAGGTGACCAAGGGGAAATGGGCATTCCATCCTCTAGGGGGACACATCTCAACCCTCCATACACCACTGTCATTCGTGGTTTAGGGTAAAGGTTGAGCCTGACACATTGTCCTCCAGTGACACGAGGACATGGGTCCCTGCGCCTAGCGTTTAGCTGGCGCATGGCTCTTATGGCTGCATGCCTTCGCAAGCCCCCCAGGCGTAAGGCCATCAAAGATGAAGGAGCAGTACTACTGTGGTGGCCACCCTTAGATCCCCGCATATAGGGTAAGTGTCGGAGTTTTCCCCGCTCTCAGGGAAGGTAGAATCGCACTATGAGCAACACTGCAGGTTGCCTCTGTTCTTCTGTCCCGGTTGCTGGCGGCCCTACAGCACCTTAGGTTTGGGGGATCACAGGCGCATGTCCCCCTTGGCCTGACAGGAGGATCATAGTAACTGGAGGCTGCCTCGCAGCCACTCGGGCTTGTCCTTCCACCACTTGCCTGGCCCTCTACTTGCAAACTACACCAGGCCAC
>JAACNH010001550.1:12423-68709 GCA_019447015.1 Hymenochirus boettgeri | reverse complement strand
ATGGACACTTTACTCGTAGATTCGATGTTTGCGCCTAGATACCATGTACATTTTACTTGTGGATTCGATGCTTGCGTATAGGCTTTAATGGACACTTTACTCGTAGTTTCGATGTTTGCGCCTAGATACCATGGACATTTTACTCGCGGATTCGATGCTCGCGTATAGGTTTTAATGGACACTTTACTCGCAGATTCGATGCTCGCGTATAGGTTTTAATGGACACTTTACTCGCAGATTCGATGCTCGCGTTCGTGCCTAGATACCATGGACATTTTACTTGCGGATTCGATGCTCTTGTATAGGTTTAATGGACCCTTTACTCGCGGAATCGATGCTCGCGTATAGGTATAATAGGGATTTTACTCCTATACATTTTTTATACCTATACATTCGAACGGTCGAACATTCAATATTTATCGAAAGTCCGAAAATAACGCCGCGCTATTCCAAACAATTTTAGCCAGTGTGAAATGGTGCAAAACTCACACTAACTTGGGTTTTGCACGATTCGACCCAAAAAGTGGAAATGAACACATCTCACCAACCTACACAACTGGTCAATACTCGTTACCAACCGTGTTTCTATCCAGGGGTCCCTGAGAGGTTGCTTGGGTCCTCAAGAAATGAAGAAACTGTATGGATCCACCATTTTGATGGATACAGATATATTTTTCTATAAATAATCATTATTATAATTATGTATTTTGATGATTTGATGCACTGAAAAAAAAATATTTGTAATCATAATTTTATGTAGGGGTTCCCCAAGACAGGAAAATCGTTTCAAGGGGTCCCCAACAGAGGAAAAGATTAAGAAACACTGCTTTATACCATATGAAGTTGAATTATGATGAACTACACCCAGTTACACCTCCCCCACTCTCACCTTTCCTGACACCTCCCGATCTGGATTGTGCAGATATATTTAGGGTTATTTCCCAACAAGAACCAAATCCCCATAGAAACCCTTGAGTCTACTTCTGATAATTGGAATTCTAATAATGCTGGATTTTCAAGCCACTAAGTAATCAGAAAGTAATGAATGGTGTCTATATTTTACATCACCATATAGTAATGATATACCTGTTAATGGATGTTGCAAAGTACCTGTGGTATCTGACTTGGTCGTATTTTACCACCATGGTATAGATGCTGCAGTACTGTATACCACACTATTAGACCACAAAAGTCTAAGAAAAATACCCTCCTAATGAGCACAAACCACCAGGGTTCACAAATATCTTTATTTGTGAACACACTACCAGCCCCACATCACACATAGAGATGGCCGAACTTTTCAAAGTTTGGTCCGTTTTCGAACTTTCGAACTATATGGAAAGTTCGAAAACGGACCCTTAAAGTCAATGGGAGTCAAATAGTTTGAAAGCTCTAATGAATACAATTCAAATATTAATGGTAACTTAATGTAAATGGCTGTGGGACCTGGAAATGGTCTGGGAACACGTTCGAATATCCAGGACTTTCGAAAAATCTATTTTACTCTCACTCGCGCTATTTTCAAGCTCTTTCGTGCCTAGGTACCATGTAATTTTACTCGCGATTCGATGTTCGCCCCTGGTACCATGTACATTTTACCGGATCGATGTTCGCTATAGGTTTTAATGGACCTTTACTCGCAGATTCGATGTTCGCGCCTAGATACCATGGACATTTTACTTGCGGATTCGATGCTCGCGTATAGGTTAATGGACACTTTACTCGCGGATTCGATGTTCACGGCTAGATACCATGGACATTTTCTTGCGGTTCGATGCTCGCGTATAGGCTTTAATGGACCTTTACTCGGATTCGATGTTCACCCTAGATACCATGGACATTTACTACTGCGGATTCGATGTTCGCACCCTGGTACCATGTACATTTTACTCGAGGATTCGATGTCGCGTATAGGTTTTAATGGACACTTTACTCGCGATTCGATGTTCGCGCCTAGATACCATGGACATTTTACTTGCGGATTCGATGCTCGCGTAAGGCTTTAATGGACACTTTACTCGCGGATTCGATGTTCACGGCTAGATACATGGACATTTTACTGGCGGATTCGATGCTCGCGTATAGGTTTAATGGACACTTTACTCGCGGATTCGATGTTCACCGCCTAGATACCATGGACATTTTACTTGCGGATTCGATGCTCACGTATAGGCTTAATGGACACTTTACTCGCGGATTCGATGTTCACGCCTAGATACCATGGACATTTTACTTGCGGATTCGATGCTCCGTATAGGCTTTATGCACTTTACTCGCGGATTCGATGTTCACGCCTAGATACCAGGACATTTTACTTGCGGATTCGATGCTCGCGTATAGGCTTTAATGGACACTTTACTCGCGATTCGATGTTCCCTAGATACCATGGACATTTTACTTGCGGATTCGATGCTCGCGTATAGGCTTAATGGACACTTTACTCGCGGATTCGATGTTCGCGCCTAGATACCATGGACATTTTACTTGCGGATTCGATGCGCGTATAGGCTTTAATGGACACTTTACTCGTAGATTCGATGTTCGCCTCTATACCATGGACATTTTACTCGCGATTCGATGCTCACGTATAGGCTTTAATGGACACTTTACTCGTAGATTCGATGTTTGCGCCTAGATACCATGTACATTTTACTTGTGGATTCGATGCTCGTATAGGCTTAATGGACACTTTACTCGTAGATTCGATGTTTCGCGCCTAGATACCATGGACATTTTACTTGTGGATTCGATGCTTGCGTATAGGCTTTAATGGACACTTTACTGTAGATTCGATGTGTATAATAGGTTTTTACTCCTATACTTTTTTATACCTATACATTCCGAACGGTCGAACATTCAATATTATCGAAAGTCCCGAAAATATTGAAAAGCCCTGGGTCCTGGATAGTTCAGAAGTCCGAACTCGTTCGAATTCAAATAGTTCGGCTCGAACTCAGGTTGATTTCTAGTCCATCTCTACATCACACCTTACAAAAGTCACCATAAATAGTCATATAAATACATCAAATTACCCCACACTCTGAGAGATAATCTACTGTCCCCTGAGTAAACGATACCACAACCAACCTCAGTACCATCCACTCGATGTGCACTGGGGACTAACCAGGACCAGCCCTCCGCGTGACTATACTCCCCACCTGCTCACCATAGGTAAGCTGTCCTCTTCCCCCCACCCCGTTCGAACACTGGAACTGGTACCGACACTGTCGTAGTTGGTAACCTGGCATCCTATTACCAGCACCACTTTCTCTCATAAGGGTCCAGTGAACTCCTCTCCGTATTCGAACATCAAATCTGAAGCGTTCACCCGTATTACCCGATTATGCGTGAGCTTCTTCATGGATTACCTCATCTTCCCGCTGGGTTCTTTTACCACCTCTCCTCCAACTCTCCGTGGGATGTCCCAAATTACAAGCCCTGTCTTTAGTTATAAGGTAACAATTTCATGCTACGTAAACAAAAACCTGTGCAATGCTACTATGGCTTTCTTCACTTACTTATACTAGTTATCAATTTACAGAAAACACCCAAGCTACAATCCTCATTTAAACCACCCGGGGAGCTGGATTTTACCTATAAATAAACCACTGAGCTCCTTTGCAATATTTAACGCTCCACATCTCCCCCTCTCAATTTAAAGCTAATCTGCTCCATGGCTTTAAATTTCATACCCGATGGTAGCCCCCAAGCTGTTCCAGTATGGCCTTCGCCACAGGACCTTTCTGGAGTATTAGTTGTCAATGGCCCTAAAAATGTTCTTGCCACCCTGGCAGTCATGGTTTCGTTTTGCCTGGCCCACATAATTGGCCCCGCAGTGGCAGGTTGATCACATACCCACCTGTTTACTTCGACAGGTCAATTTTACATGATCTTATGTGTCATCCCATCAGGGGCCTACAATTCGTCAGTTTCCTCCATATACCTCCATATCTGGCACCGGCCACATTTCCTTGTTACCTTGCCATTTTTTGGAAGTTCACCATTCACACCTTTCTTTTTTGGTTCCCTATAATAACTCGGTGACAGTTTGTCCTTTGAGATTGGGTGCCCTTTTGGCGTTAAAGATTGATTGACCCACCTTATAACACAGGTACTTTCCTTCCTTTCGCTAGAGGTACCAATGTCTGCGCAACATGTTTTTTGCACAGCCTTCCGATCCTCATTGTATGGTAACAAGGTGCAATTTGTTACCCGGATCGAGCTCTTTTTCCTCTCTTATACAAATATCTGTCCTCCTACTGTACTTATATTTTTTGTACCCCTTTAAGATGGCATTTCTAGATATCATCTCTGTCCAAACCTAGTGAACAGGTCCTTGTGCTTGTTTCCTCAAAACCCCTCTCTGTGGAACATGCCATTTTTATGTGTGTAAATTTCCCCGTAGGGATCCCCCGTATTAGATTGGGGGGGATCTTGCCTGCTCGGGGTCCGGGATAGTTCGAGAAGTCCGAACTCGTTCGAATTCAAATAGTTCGGCTCGAACTCAGGTTGAGTTCTAGTCCATCTCTAATCACACCTTACAAAAGTCACCATAAAATAGTCATATAAATACATCAAATTACCCCACACTCTGAGAGATAAATCTACTGTCCCCTGAGTAAAGACATACCACAAGCCAAACCCTCAGTACCATCCAGCTCAGCATGTGCACTGGGGACTTACCAGGACCAGCCCCTCCGCATGACTATACTCCCACCTGCTCACCATAGGTAAGCTGTCCTCTTCACCCCGTATCGAACACTGGAACTGGTACCGACACTGTCGTAGTTGGTAAACCTGGGCATCCTAATTACCAGCAGCCACTTTACTCATAAGGGTCCAGTGAACTCCTCTCCGTATTCCAGCATAAATCTGAAGCGTTTCACCCGTATTACCCGATTATGCGTGAGCTACGCCGCGCTATTTCCAAACAATTTTAGCCAGTGTGAAATGAGTGCAAAACCCCTCACACTAACTTGGGTTTTGCACTGATTCGACCCAAAAAGTGGAAATGAACACATCTCACCAACCTCACAACTGGGTCAATACTCGTTACACCAGTGTTTCTTATCCAGGGGTCCCTGAGAGGTTGCTTGGGGTCCTCAAGAGAATGACAGAAACTGTATGGATGCACCATTTTGATGGATACAGATATATTTTTCTATAAATTTATCATTATTATAAATTATGTATTTTGATGATTTGATGACTGAAAAAAAAATAATTTGTAATCATAATTTTATGTAGGGGTTCCCCAAGACAGGAAAATCGTTTCAAGGGGTCCCCACAGAGGAAAAGATTAAGAAACACTGCTTTATACCATATGAAGTTGAATTATGATGAACTACACCCAGTTACACCTCCCCCACTCTCACCTTTCCTGACACCTCCCGATCTGGATTGTGCAGATATATTTAGGGTTATTTCCCAAACAAGAACCAAATCCCCATAGAAACCCTTGAGTCTACTTCTGATAATTGGAATTCTAATAATGCTGGATTTTCAAGCCACTAAGTAATCAGAAAGTAATGAATGGTGTCTATATTTTACATCACCATATAGTAATGATATACCCTGTTAATGGATGTTGCAAAGTACCCTGTGGTATCTGACTTGGTCGTATTTTACCACCATGGTATAGATGCTGCAGTACTGTATACCACACTATTAGACCACAAAAGTCTAAGAAAAATACCCTCCTAATGAGCACAAACCACCACAGGGTTCTACAAAATATCATTTATTTTAGTGAACACACTACCAGCCCCACATCACACATAGAGATGGCCGAACTTTTCAAAGTTTGGTCCGTTTTCGAACTTTCGAACTATATGGAAAGTTCGAAAACGGACCCATTAAAGTCAATGGGAGTCAAATAGTTTGAAAAGCTCTAATGAAATACAATTCAAATATTAATGGTAACTTAATGTAAATGGCTGTGGGACCTGGGAAATGGTCTGGGGAACACGTTCGAATATCCAGGACTTTCGAAAAATCTATTTTACTCTCACTCGCGCTATTTTCAAGCTCGTTCGTGCCTAGGTACCATGTACATTTTACTCGCGGATTCGATGTTCGCCCCTAGGTACCATGTACATTTTACTCGAGGATTCGATGTTCGCGTATAGGTTTTAATGGACACTTTACTCGCAGATTCGATGTTCGCGCCTAGATACCATGGACATTTTACTTGCGGATTCGATGCTCGCGTATAGGCTTTAATGGACACTTTACTCGCGGATTCGATGTTCACGGCTAGATACCATGGACATTTTCTTGCGGTTCGATGCTCGCGTATAGGCTTTATGGACCTTTACTCGGATTCGATGTTCACCCTAGATACCATGGACATTTATACTCGCGGATTCGATGTTCGCACCTGGTACATGTACATTTTACTCGAGGATTCGATGTTCGCGTATAGGTTTTAATGGACACTTACTCGCGATTCGATGTTCGCGCCTAGATACCATGGCATTTTACTTGCGGATTCGATGCTCGCGTAAGGCTTTAATGGACACTTTACTCGCGGATTCGATGTTCCGGCTAGATACATGGACATTTTACTGCGGATTCGATGCTCGCGTATAGGTTTAATGGACACTTTACTCGCGGATTCGATGTTCACCGCCTAGATACCATGGACATTTTACTTGCGGATTCGATGCTCCGTATAGGCTTAATGGACACTTTACTCGCGGATTCGATGTTCACGCCTAGATACCATGGACATTTTACTTGCGGATTCGATGCTCACGTATAGGCTTTATGCACTTTACTCGCGGATTCGATGTTCACGCCTAGATACCATGGACATTTTACTTGGGATTCGATGCTCGCGTATAGGCTTTAATGGACACTTTACTCGCGGATTCGATGTTCACACTAGATACCATGGACATTTTACTTGCGGATTCGATGCTCGCGTATAGGCTTAATGGACACTTTACTCGCGGATTCGATGTTCGCGCCTAGATACCATGGACATTTTACTTGCGGATTCGATGCTCGCGTATAGGCTTTAATGGACACTTTACTCGTAGATTCGATGTTCGCTCCTAGATACCATGGACATTTTACTCGCGGATTCGATGCTCACGTATAGGCTTTAATGGACACTTTACTCGTAGATTCGATGTTTGCGCCTAGATACCATGTACATTTTACTTGTGGATTCGATGCTCGTTATGGCTTTAATGGACACTTTACTCGTAGATTCGATGTTCGCGCCTAGATACCATGGACATTTTACTTGTGGATTCGATGCTTGCGTATAGGCTTTAATGGACACTTTACTCGTAGATTCGATGTTTGCGCCTAGATACCATGTACATTTTACTTGTGGATTCGATGCTTGCGTATAGGCTTTAAGGACACTTTACTCGTAGATTCGATGTTTGCGCCTAGATACCATGGACATTTACTCGCGGATTCGATGCTCGCGTATAGGTTTTAATGGACACTTTACTCGCAGATTCGATGCTCGCGTATAGGTTTTAATGGACACTTTACTCGCAGATTCGATGCTCGCGTTCGTGCCTAGATACCATGGACATTTTACTTGCGGATTCGATGCTCTTGTATAGGATAATGGACCCTTTACTCGCGGACTCGCGTATAGGTATAATAGGGATTTTACTCGCACATTCGAACGGTCGAACATTCAATATTTATCGAAAGTCCGAAAATATTGAAAATCCGGGTCCGGGATAGTTCGAGAAGTCCGAACTCGTTCGAATTCAAATAGTTCGGCTCGAACTCAGGTTGAGTTCTAGTCCATCTCTAATCACACCTTACAAAAGTCACCATAAAATAGTCATATAAATACATCAAATTACCCCACACTCTGAGAGATAAATCTACTGTCCCCTGAGTAAAGATATACCACAAGCCAAACCCTCAGTACCATCCAGCTCAGCATGTGCACTGGGGACTTACCAGGACCAGCCCCTCTGTGTGACTATACTCCCACCTGCTCACCATAGGTAAGCTGTCCTCTTCACCCCGTATCGAACACTGGAACTGGTACCGACACTGTCGTAGTTGGTAAACCTGGGCATCCTAATTACCAGCAGCCACTTTACTCATAAGGGTCCAGTGAACTCCTCTCCGTATTCCAGCATACAAAATCTGAAGCGTTTCACCCGTATTACCCGATTATGCGTGAGCTTCTTCAGGGATTACCTCATCTTCCCGCGGGAGTTCTTTTAACCTCCTCAAGGCTAATCTCCGTGGGATGTCCCAAAGTTACAGCCCTGTCATTTAGTTATAAGGTAACAATTTCATGCATAAGTAACAACAAAACCTGTGCAATGCTACTATGGCTTTTTCACTTACTTATACTAGTTATTCAATTTACAGAAAACACCCAGAGCTACCATCCTCATTTAAACCACCCGGGGAGCTGGATTTTAACCTATATATCCACTGGAGCTCCTTTTGCAATATTATACGCTCCACATCTCCCCCTCTCAATTTAAAGCTAATCTGCTCCATGGCTTTAAATTTCATACCCGATGTGTAGCCCCCAAGCTGTTCCAGTATGCGCTTCGCCACACAGGACCTTTCTGGAGTATTATTGTCAATGGCCCTAAAATGTTCTTGCACCCTGGCAGTCATGGTGCGTTTTGCCTGGCCCACATAATTGGCCCCGCAGTGGCAGGTGATCACATACACCACCTGTTTACTTTGACAGGTCAATATTTACATGATCTTATGTGTCATCCCATCAGGGCCTACAATTCGATCAGTTTCCTCCATATACCTGCATATCTGGCACCGGCCACATTTCTTGTTACCTTGCCATTCACCATTCACACCCTTTCTTTTTTGGTTCCCTATAATAACTCGGTGACAGTTTGTCTTTGAGATTGGGTGCCCTTTTGGCCGTTAAAGATTGAAATTGACCCACCTTATAACACAGGTCACTTTCCTTCGCTAAGAGGTACCAATGTCTGCGCAACATGTTTTGCACAGCCTTCCGATCCTCATTGTATGGAGTAACAAGGTGCAATTTGTTACCCGGATCGGAGCTCTTTTCCTTACTCTTATACAAAATATCTGTCCTCCTACTGTACTTATATTTTTTGTACCCCTTTAAGATGGCATTTCTAGGATATCATCTCTGTCCAAACCTAGTGAACAGGTCCTGTGCTTGTTCCTCAAAACCCCTCTCTGTGGAACATGTCATTTTTATGTGGTGAAATTTCCCCGTAGGGATCCCCCGTATTAGATTGGGGGGGATCTATGCCTGCCTCCACATGGGGTTCTGGGAAAGAACCATGGTGGACCTGCTATCAAGTACACTACCTCCAGGGGAGGGCATCGTCCTATGGTTAAGATACGGATGGCGTCCTACTGTTGTGGAAAGGAACAGAGGCAAGCCTGTTGAACTTCATTGAATGGTTGAATGTGAATGAGTTTAATATAAGACTCACCCATGATTCTAGCAAGTCATCTGCTCATTTTTTAGATTTAACCATAAAAATTGTTGATGGCACACTGCAAATGAGCACAGGAAGGATACTTCCATGAATGCCCTCCACTAGGCTACTAGCCATCACCCCCCTAATCTAATACGGGGGTTCCACAGAGAGTGGTTTTGAGGAACAAGCAAAGGACCTGTTCACTAGGTTTGAACAGAGAGGATATCCTAAAAATGCCATCTTAAAGGGATACAAAAAATATATACCCCGACCTATGGTGAGCAGGTGGGGCTGGTCCTGGTAAGTCCCCAGTGCACATGCTGAGCTGGATGGTGCTTGGTGAGCCTTTCTTCATATAAGGCACAGAGTCCTAAAGTTTGGACTTGGGGACTTGTTAGCTGTTTGCCCAATTCGGAGCTAGAGACAGGGTTTTGCTTGTGGTATATCTTTACTCAGGGGGACATTAGATTTATCTTTGGGGACACTCAGAGTGTGGGGTAATTTTATGTATTTATATGACTATTTTATGGTGATTTTGTAAGGTGTGATGTGGGGTTGGTATTGTGTTCACTAAAATAAAGGATATTTTGTAGAACCCTGAGGTGGTTTGTGCTCATTAGGAGGGTATTTAGACTTTTTTGGTCTAATAGTGTGGTATATATTAGTATACGCTCTGAGCACCATATTAAGGATACGATCTACAGGGTTTATATTGGATGTTGCACTGACCCATGTATTATCTACGCTGCAGTACTGTGCAAATTTACCGGAAATTAGTATTTCATCTCATGTTATGCAGATTTTAAGTAGCCTTTAAAAAAAAAGTACTTGTGTATTAAAAGTATTAGTAGTGTATTAAAAAAAACTGCATAGTTGAATAAATAGATGAATCTGCCCAAGAGAAAGTCTAAAGAACAGAAATTTGTCATTTAAAACATGTCATAAATTAATAACCATGGTGTTTTTCTTCTACTGTGCAGTATCTGGTCCGTCTCATTGTTAAAAGACGCTTATGGCAGTGAAATGAAAAATATTAATCATTTATAAATACTGCCCCTTTTGTTTATAAAAGGACAATTACAGCAAATTATATTTGAACCAAACTTTACATTAGAAGATGATCCAGTACCCTGAATCACTGATCTATTCTGTTGGATGTTCCAGTTTAGCATCAATTTACACATGCCAATCTGTAGAGCACAATAGTAACATCCTACCTTGTCCTCAAAGGAGAACTTACCCCAAATTTTTACACCCCAGAATATGAAAATATCCCATCTAAAAACACCAATAAACTGTAAGATCCCACTACAGTAAACAGCATTAAAGTAAATGTAACCCACTGAAGAACTGGATGAAATTACTGTGTGTATGTGTAGTGACTTGGCTACACCCCTGACCTCAGTCACATGCTCCCTTGCCTAATCTGTCCTGTAAAAGGATTGGCTAGTGGCTACTAGTGGGTGTGACCAACTGTAATAACCTTCCTGCTGTATGTTAGGACTGAGCATTTGTAAAGAACACAATGGTCAGTGACCACACTGTGTGATACTGGAATGTTGGGAAATAAAACACAAACCCCACCCCATGTTAAAAAGGTATATTTCCCAACGACCATATCAAGTTTAAAACAAGCCTTACCTTACATTTCTGCTCACAATAGTTCCCCTGCTGTGCCCCTCCAAAGTCCAGGAAACTGCTGTGTAGGAGCAGTGTGTGACTCATGCTGTGCCTGAGACTTCCTCAACCTCGTCCAAGTTTGAGGCATGCTCAGTGCAGTCCTCCCCCCCTCTCCCTCCCTCTCCCTCCCATTTTTCTCTCCCTCCCCCTAACATTAAACCCTTTGGGTATGCGGTAGGGCATGCTCCCCCAGCCCCAACCGCATTAATATTATTGTTAGAAAGTCCCCAATCTTTACTTACCTTCCCTCTCTCCTCCGCTCGCCTCTCAGCCAATCACGGACGCGGCTGCCAGTCCCGCCCCCTGCTTGCATTTCCCTGCAAGCAGAGGGCCTGTACAGTGCAGTGGAGGAGAGAGGGAAGGTAAGTAAGAATCGGGGGACTTTCTAACAATAATATTAATGCGGTTGGGGCTGGGGAAGCATGCTCTACCGCATATCAAAAGTTTTTATAAGGGGTGGACATGTCCTTTAAGGTGCTTCTGAAAGAGTGTTGTTCTAAGGCTTTAGTTGTCCTTTAACTCATCTTTGGTACTAAGTTGCACTAATAATGCTCTTCCTATCTGGAGGACGAGTAGTCTTATTGCAGTGCACATGTGCTTTGATCATGGTTGGCTTCTCTGAAGCCTGATACCTCCAGACAATATTAATTCACTTATATTAAAAAGAATTTCTTTTTCTGTCCAATAGGCAGCATGAAAGGTATAAAAATATCCCAGAGACATGAAATTAATCCAAGTAACTATGGGAATGCAGAAAGGTAGAATAAGCATTAGATTTCTGCCTTCCCTGAGCACATTTCATGTTTGCATTGGCTGTGCCCATATGTATTAATGATCCCTATCGATTTCAATCTGTTGATAAATGTAATACACCTGACATAACACAGGCTTTTCATAAATACCACTTATATGATAATAGGTTAAATAATAGGATGCCATTGTCGTCTATAAACAAAGGTAATTCCTGCTCACAATCTGGAAGTAATAAAACAGATAGACAATTTGTTTTTTGTCAGTAATGAAAAAGATCTAAACATTGTATCGATCACTAGCCTTGCTATGAAGCTTACCCTGTATAAGTAGAAATGTTTAATAGGATAACTTTATAATTAATATGATAACTGTAAGTAAACAAGGGGTGTGTAATTTAACCCCAAACCTGGTTTTGCCATGTAAGTATTCGTTTCAGACCTGAATTTTCTACAGCCGAGCTGCTGTATTGCTGATATTTTGACCTGAAACTTTAAAAATGTGGACTCTCAAGCCACACATTATCATGGTTTCCACATAGAATTTCAATTGTCCAAAAAAATTTTACAATTTAAAATCTCAGTATATACTTATACGCACAGTAATAATATAGTTTAACCTTTGCTTTTTACATGCTTCTAATCAATATACATTAAAACTTTAATAAAGCATTAAAGACAAAAAAGCATCAAAAAGTGAACTGGAGAGTGTGGAAAAAAACTTTTTTATACTTTTCAGTGGGTGGTATCCACCCCATTCACAACCTTATAGGTAACCTAGGTGCCCGTTCCTTATTTGGGAGCACCTAAAAATTTTGTTTTTCGATAAACAGAACATTTTCTAGATCTATGTACCGTAGTCCAGATTTTTTTCTTTTGTTCGTGTTATGGTCCGTGATTGGCTCCTGCAGAAACCCGTTCAAGTGTCGAAAAATCAATTCTCGAAAAGTCGGAAAACTAGAACTTCGAAAAATCGTTGTAACCACGTTTCCTCCTATTTAAGTCCCTTACCTAATATTTTATTTGCTGTCAGATTTATTTCCCTGCCTCAGCCCCTGTTCCTGTGTTCCTCTGCTACACTTTTGGTGATGTTGATCTCCTGTTGCCAACTTTCTGCCTATTTACCGACCAAGCTTACCTGCCACCAGCCCTGACCACCAGCCTTTTCATTAACCCCACCTACCTGTTGTCTGTTGGTTTCTTCATTCAGTCTGTGAGTGCATTCTCTCATCTGTCCTTTTGGTTTGCTCAGTTTCTCTCCTCTCCAAATCTTAGGTTCTGTTCCTTTGGTTCTCCCCTGGGGTTGTGACCTGGTGTCCCTGAACAGCCCAACATCCTTACCATCAGAGGCTCTGGTGAAGACCTCAGGCACACTTAGGCTCCACATCCAGGGGGGGTTGTCTCTGCCAGTTCCATGGCACTAAAAGTTCATTTTGACAACCCCACCATATCTTATTTAAAAAGCTGTTTGAGGGATGTCTCTAATAGTCCTTTCTTAATTTAAACATAATTAATTGTACGTGTTTTATTCTAGAGTAAACAGACCATCGGCCTGTTCATCAGCTGCACCTACCTTTTGCCTGCTGGTTTCCTCATCCATTCTACGAGGGAGTCCTTTGCCAATGATTTTCTAAATTTTGCATCAGCTCATTTTGTCTTTCACAAGGTTAGATGCAGCGAAATACTGTTGATGCCAGAACATGTCCATGTTGACTGTATAATAGAGTTGAATAAATAGTTATAAACATATTATCTCAGTTGAAAAGGTTCTTACCAATAATTTAAATTTTAACCTGTGCACTTGTACAGACTTGAGGCCACACTGCTACATTTTCTCATGTGGTAACAATCGCGACATTGCATGCAATGAACTGAGATCTCCTATTAATTGTGTATCACACGCATACCTATTGGGCATATAGAGGGCCTGTCTACATTCCTACTATCCTGGGCTCTACTGTATTTCTGCTTTTTGAGTTCATTCTTTTCTAATTCAAACTTCTCACTATGATGGAGTTTCCATAGAGAGATAACATTTAGATTCTTAATTCATCATTAAAATCAATGTGAACAAATCTTTTCCATTTTTCTTAAATGTTATTGTGTGTTATTTACGTTAATCACTTATGTTTGTTTGACTTTGATTATTACTTAAATGCAAATAATATCTAAACAATATGCTTGTGAAGGTTCTCATTCATCCAGGTCATGGTATATCTGTTGTATTCAGTTAGATCAACTGGACTTGAAGTTTAGTTCTTGAAGACGTTTCGCTAGTCATCCGACTGGCTTTCTCAATTCAGAAATACTTGTACAAGAATCTGTTAGCAATTATGTACCCTGGAAAATCCAATTAGCATATCCCAGCCAGGTGTTAGAGACCTTCTGAATGCAAGGCGTGGATGTATCATTGCTACGAGGTGTTATAGGAACTGCCCATGGTATGGTGCCAATGCAATCACACCTTGCATTCAGAAGGTCCCTAACACCTGGCTGTCATATGCTAATTGGGTCTTTCCAGTGTACATAATTGCCAACAGATTCTTGTACAAGTCATTCTGAAATGAGAAAAACAGTCAGATGACTAGAGAAACGTCTTCAAGAACTGAACTTTAATTCCAATTGATCTAATTAAGTACAACAGAAATATCCAAACAACTGTACTTATTCACTTCCAGGATGGTTAGAGTTATAAATATAGGTTTTTGGAAGCAAAGTCCACAGGAGCCCTACAATGTGAAAAAATGCAGTATTTTGTAGAAAAAACATCCATTGTCACAACCAGACCTACTTTCAAGTGACATTTGCACCCATTGGTAACTATTAAGTGATTGCTATTATATTAGAGGAGAATTTAGGAGGCCTTTTGCTGCTTCTTATCCAAAGAAGTCCCATCAGTCAAATAGTTAATACATGCTATGTGTGAACTAACAATGAGAAGGCGAATTAGCTGTAGACCATTGTTAATCCATAGTTTTTTTGTTAATTTCAGAAATTCTGATTTTATAAAAATAAATATTACACAAACGCATGGACAATTGTAGAATGTGGTCTCCAAACACAAGAATTTCAAATTCTTTGAACACAAGAAGATAAATTATTCTCTGTTGTACTTTATTGTTTCTGTATCCCCTTAAAAGTAAAGAAGGATGATGTGAAACAATGGAGGTCTATAGGATAGATAAGAATTTATCCAGTAGATCCGAATGTTATTTAATTCAAGATAGAAGTTAGGGGCTGATACCATAAGAGTCATAAAAGTTACCCGTGCAATTATTTTCCAGGAACCAATCAGATTTTAGCTTTTTTACTGAGTTACTAGGTTCATCTTTGTATTCTAGTGCCCATCAATATATTTTCATTAGAAATGGAAAGGCAATGAAGGATGAATTGGAAAGGAAAAAAATGTTACAATAAAAATATTAATTTCAAGGTTTAGTAGAACTTTAAGCTTATTTCTCATCACAAAACCCAGAAACTCTAAACATAATAAAGAAAAGACGATCCTACCAAGACTCGTTGGCTTGGATATTCTGTTCAAAAGCTCACAGCAGTTGCATGATTTATAGAATAGCCTATGGTTATTCCTTAACAGTTATTAAAATGAAATGCACTGTTATAGGAACAGTCAATCAACCTCTTACCCCAGGCACTGAACAACCCAGAGTGGATTAAATTAAAGAAAATATTTCTGTTTCATGAACATAAACATCTTTTTTTTTATATATTTCTCAGGCTGTAATTGGTTAATATGCAGTTGATTTGTCCTGACTTTGACTAAACATGGGATGATTTTCTATTGGGCAGTTTGTTTAATACCCCTCTCTAGGATTAGTGGATTTGCAGGAAGATAGACCAATAGGAATGATTTTGAAAAGGGGTTTCCTTTAGGGCAGAAACTCCATCTCTTTTTTGCCCTAAAATTGAGCATTTTCTGTAATACATGCTTCCAAAGTACTGACTTCCCATTTACAGGAACCCTAATAGTGGGTCATATTTACTGTATCACAAAAAAATGATAGGGCAGGGTAGTTGGCATAACATCAGTTAAATGTCCATACAAAGTGTTTCAGGTTAAAAGCCTAGTAGTATTAAAAGGTCCTTGATAAATTGCTGGAAGTGAGTGATATCACCTGACACTGTGCTCCTCCCCTTTTACCCCTGGGGCAGAGCATGCTCACTTAAAAGGTAAAAAAGCTGGTCGTTCACAGCTGGGTAATTACAGGCCTGTAAGTTTAACATCAGTGGTGGGGAAGATCCTGGAAAGTTTAATAAGGGAACATGTTCTAGAGTATGTTTCAAGGACTGACATTATTAGTAGTAACCAGCATGGATTTAGCAGGAATAGATCTTTCCAAACTAACTTGCTTGGCTTTTATGAGAAAGTAATTAGAAATTTAGACTCTGGCATAGCAGTAGATGTAGTTTACTTGGATTTTGCAAAGGCTTTTGATACAGTCCCCCATAGGCGACTAATGTATAAGCTAAGGTCTGTTGGTCTGGGGAGTCACATTTGTACATGGATAGATAATTGGTTAAAGAATAGGATGCAGAGAGTAGTTGTTAATGGGGCTTCATCATTATGGACTAAAGTGCTAAGTGGGGTGCCACGGGGTTCGGTGTTGGGGCTGCTTCTATTCAATCTATTTATTAATGATTTGGAAGTGGGTATTGTCAGCAAGGTTTCTGTGTTTGCCGATGACCCAAACTTTGTCAACCATTAAAAACTTCAGAGGATGTGCAATCATTGCAGGGGAATCTAGATAGATTATCACATTGGGCTGCTAAGTGGCAGATGAAATTCAATGTTGATAAATGTAAGGTGATGCATTTTGGACTTAAAAATCCTTGTGCTGCTTATACTATAAATGGCTCTGTGTTAAGTGAATCTCTGTTGGAAAGGGATCTTGGAGTTTTGGTGGATAACAAACTTAAAGGTAGCAAGCAGTGCCAGGCGGCAACAGCCAGAGCCAGCATGGTATTGTCTTGTATAAAGAGAGGTATGGATTCAAGGGAGAAAATGTCCAATTGACACTTTGATTTTTTTTTCGCCTTTATAAATTTGGTTTTATTGCCTTCCTCTGGATCAACAATTAGACAGGTAATGAGGATATTGCTGCATTTACATCAGTTTATCCATAATTTATATAAATCAAATTATACATACATACATACTGTGGGTTAGCTAAGTCACAAATCTAGTAAACCTTTGGTTCCTGACAATGCAGGATCGCTATCGGGAGAAGAGATGCCGTGTGTGCGATAGCGAATAGGTTACACCCATTTTAAAGACCATCTGGGAGATTCAATAAAAGTTGTTATTGTTTAAAATGGGGCCAATTTTGCCCCATCCAATCAGATCTTAATTAACATTTGTAAGCTAACATCTGACTGGTTGGGGCAAAATTAGCACCATTTTAAACGATAAGAACTTTTATTGAAGAACCCTGCATGTTTTGGAAACTACAACTCCCATCATGCCTTAGTAGGAGAATGCAGCCAAGGCATGCTGGGAGTTGTAGTTTAACATCTGAACTTACAAGATTTTCCATCACTGCTATATAGGTTCTGGCACCAGCAGCCCCATAGAGGAAGTTTATCGGTCCCTGTCAGTCCCTCTACACAGCAGTGAGACAAAGGGTAAAAATGTTCCCCCCATGGACAAGCAGATATGGGTTTAGTATAGCTTACAGTTACTTCCTCCTGCTCTCTATGGAAATCACAGCACAGAAGAGCTACAAGTTTAGGCAACGGGCATGAGGGGGTGGAACTCTGATTGGCAGCAACAGAACAAAATGAAGCAAATCATTGTACTGCCCTGAATAATATGTAACATTTGGATGGTGTGCGATTAACTTGAGTCACTCGATTCATCACCAGATGTCAGTACACAGGTTAATTAACTATCGAAAAAAGAGGCTACGGAGGCATTTTTAAAAGTTGTAAAGTAGCCTTTTGGTTTTTCCAGATCCTTATACATAAGTATAACAATTCTTGAGAAAATTAATCCCATTACATCAACGGTTTGATTGCTGTGAATGAAGGTCAGATAATACATATCAAGAAAAATCAGGTGTAAGGTGGTTAGGAACTTTGAAGTACATCTCTGTTTAAAGGCAGCCATTATTCTGAGAGACTATTAAACACACAATGTGTGAAACAAAACACAAATATCAAGGGGCTTAAAGCTTTTTTTTATTATTAATATACCTTTTATATTCCAAACTTTTAAATGAGAGAACAGCTACAGAATAATACAAACCATTTTGGCTAAATCAGTCCATGGTGCGCTCTCTGGATTTATCATAATGTCAAGTGGACCACATTCTAATAAAAATAGGATTCTATTCTCGGCCTATTCTGCAGAGAAGCACAGATCCTCTATATCTTTAGTTCACTTAATAGGGGGCTGACATTAGTTCTGTGTTTTACTTTCAGTAAACAGAAATATATATATATATATATTGCCGATATATATTCTGATTGCCCTCTGTTCCTCACTTCAAAGGGCAATTAGAAAAGATCCCTGGATCAACCAGAACTATATGTATTAATAATGATTTTCTATATTTTTGATTTATTTATTTGAATTTTTAAAAAAACTTATCCAGCTGTCTCTTCAAACTATTCAATCAAATTGCAATTATAACATCTCCTTTGAAGACAGTTTCACAGTTTTCAATGTAAAGAAGCACTTCCTACTTGAAAATTAACATTCTTTTCTTCTAATCTAAAACTGGGTACACACTAACCAATAATACTACCCAACCGACCGTCATTTCAGTGTTCCTTGGTTACGGTGAACTCTCGGCCCCGTACCAACCAGAACTACAGTATATGTATTAATACAAGTAATTCTCAATATTATATAGTATCCCCGTACCAACCAGAACTACAGTATATGTATTAATACCAGTAATTCTCAATATTATATAGTATCCCTGTACCAATCAGAACTAATGTATATGTATTAAAACCAGTAATTCTCAATATTATATAGGATCCCTGTACCAATCAGAACTAATGTATATGTAATAAAACCAGTAATTCTCAATATTATATAGTATCCCCGTACCAACCAGAACTAAATTATATGTATTAATACCAATAATTCTCAATATTATATAGTATCCCTGTACCAACCAGAACTACAGTATATGTATTAATACCAATAATTCTCAATATTATATAGTATCCCTGTACCTACCAGAACTAAAGTATATGTATTAATACCAATAATTCTCATATTTTATAATATCCCCATACCAACCGAAACTACAGTATATGTATTAATACCAATAATTCTAAATATATATAGTATCCCTGTACCAACCAGAACTACAGTATATGTATTATATACCAGTAATTCTCAATATTATATAGTATCCCTGTACCAACCAGAACTACACATATGTATTAATACCAGTAATTCTCAATATTATATAGTATCCCTGTACCAACAGAACTACAGTATATGTATTAATACCAGTAATTCTCAATATTATATAGTATCCCTGTACAACCAGAACTACAGTATATGTTTAATACCAGTAATTCTCAATATTATATAGTATCCCTGTACCAACAGAACTACAGTATATGTATTAATGCCAGTAATTCTCTTATATAGTATCCCTGTAACACCAGAACTACAGTATATGTATTAATACCAGTAATTCTCAATATTATAAGTATCCCCACACCAACCGAACTACAGTATATTATTAATACCAGTAATTCTAAATATTATATAGTATCCCCGTACCAACCATAACTACAGTATATGTATTAATGCCAGTAATTCTCAATATTATATGGTATCCTGACCAACCAGAACTACAGTATATTTATTAATACCAGTAATTCTCAGTATTGTATAGTATCCCCACACCAACCAGAACTACAGTATATGTATTAATACCAGTAATTCTCAATATTATATAGTACCTCGGTACCAACAAGAACTACGGTATATGTATTAATACTAGTAATTCTCAATATTATATAGTATCCCTGTGCCAACCAGAACTACAGTATATGTAATAATACCAGTAATTCTCAATATTATATAATATCCCCGTACCAACCAGAACTACAGTATATGTATTATTCCAGTACTCCAATATTTAGTATCCCCGTACCAACCAGAACTACAGTATATGTATTAATACCAGTAATTCTAAATATTATATAGTATCCCTGTACCAACTAGAACTACCGTATATGTATTAATACCAGTAATTCTCAGTATTATATAGTATCCCCATACCAACCAGAACTGCAGTATATGTATCAATACCAGTAATTCTCAATATTATATAGTATCCCCGTACCAACCAGAACTACAGTATATGTATTAATACCAGTAATTCTCAATATTCTATAGTATCCCTGTACCTACCAGAACTACAGTATATGTATTAATACCAGTAATTCTCAATATTATATAGTATCCCTGTACCAACTAGAACTACAGTATATGTATTAATACCAGTAATTCTCAATAGTATATAGTATCCCTGTACCAACCAGAACTACAGTATATGTATTAATACCAGTAATTCTCAATATATTTTTAGTTTTAGAAACATATCCATCCCACTTTTAAAGCCATTCAATGGACTTGCCATTACCACATCTGCTGGGAGACGTTCTACAGTTTCACTTTTCTTTCAACATGATTCATTTACTGTGACCATACGTATCTCCATGTAAGTGTCCCTTCTCCAGTATAAGCCCTTACTTGTTTTATCTGTCCAAATACTCAAGCCCCATTCACTTTATTATTTAGTTACCCTTATGTACAGGATACCAAATCTGCACCTCAAAAATGAGGCCTTACCAGGGGTTTGTAAAGAGGGAAAATAATATGTTTCTCCTTTTATCTATTCCTCTCTGTGTACAAGACAATATCTTACTAGCTCTAGGCCTTTCTGTCTGGCATTGTTTGTTACAGCTAAGTCTGTTATGTATAAGAACCCCAATCCCTTTTCCAACAGAACCATTTAAAGTATAGGCGCACAAGTATTTTTAAACCCCATATGCCACCTTACATTTGTCAACATTTCAGCAGAAACTTCAGTGTAATCTACAAGTATGGGCAAGGCCTTTTTTAGGCATGGGCCACCTAGGCAAAGAGCCTATGTTAAACCAGGGTGCCCAGTGTTCTCCCTAACATCTCCTTACCTAATTCTTCCTGGTTCCTACTCGTGTACTGTCCTAAACACGTCAATAGACCACGTCTTTAAAAGGTTGAAGTAGACCAGGTTTCAAGAGTCCCCAGATGGTGCCATTGATGCATAGTGGAAAGATAAAATATGAAAAGTATAACAGTAACATGGCACTTGCATTGCAAAACAGCCTACCATATGCTTAGAGCGTTGCTCAGGGTCTCCTAATAACATGATTAGGGTTCAGGTACAACAAAAACATTCTATTTGACAGTATTTCTAAAGTAAGTATGCCCATCATGATTAGATGTTACAGTGGCCATACCATGTCAATGTCTATGTTACCTATAACATCTATCCCGACCCGGCCTACACACGGGCTGATTATCGGGCGAAACGTGCGTACACATTGTGCGTCATTGGTCGGGACCCGCGATCGCACATGCGTATGAGCCTTTACTTCCCTTCCCGTTTCACCTATGTAGCAATTACCACAGGGACATTTACCTGTTTGTAGTGCAAGCGGCGAAGCTTAATGGGAGTACCTATCATTGTGGTGATTAGCTGTGTATCATGCCGCTTAAGGGGAGATAAGTTTATTGTATGGCCCATTAATATATTTGTATAAATTGATCATATCCCCATGCAAACGTCGCTTATCAACTTGTCTAATCTGCCTGCATATTTAAGCTCCTCCATCCCCCTTATTAATTTAGTTGCCCTTTTCTGAACTGCTTCCATTTTCAAAATGTCCCTTTTGTATATGGGATTCCAAAACTGCACCGCATATTCCAAATGAGACCTTACCAGTGCCTTGTAAAGAGGGAGAATAATTTTTTTTTATTGAAAGCCCGGTACGTGCTTTCGTGCCTCACACCACAAGTGAACACACAAGTTCCATCTTCCATCTTCCCCTCCCGGTTGTCCAGCCGCAGCTGGACCCACCACAGAGGGGATCTTTAGGGCTTCCCGGGGCCGTGAGGCTATGGGAGGCCCACCAATACTACCCCCCCTCAACTCCCAGCTGCCACCAGGAAGTCCTCAGGGGGGTACAATTGGGAAAGCTGAAGGTCCGAGGACCCAGCCTGTCCCACTACATACAGTGACCAAACAAAACGAAAAACTAAAAAAAAATTTAGTTGGGGAGTGGGGATAAGTGCATAGTGCAATAATAAGGGTGCCAAGTCATCCAGGCAAATTAATGGAGTGCGCCAATAGGCCTTAAGCTCATCCGGCAAAGGCAAAAAAATTATCCGTCCCTTTAACTGGGAACCAGGATGTGCAAGGAGTAAAACCACCGTACCCCCTGTGAACATAAAGTGCACATGGCAAACCGGCTTCCAAGGCGCATGTATTAATACCAATAATTCTCAATATTATATAGTATCCCTGTACCTACCAGAACTAAAGTATATGTATTAATACCAATAATTCTCAATATTTTATAATATCCCCATACCAACCAGAACTACAGTATATGTATTAATACCAATAATTCTAAATATTATATAGTATCCCTGTACCAACCAGAACTACAGTATATGTATTATAATACCAGTAATTCTCAATATTATATAGTATCCCTGTACCAACCAGAACTACAGTATATGTATTAATTACAGTTAATTCTCAATATTATAAGTATCCCTGTACAACCAGAACTACAGATATGTATTAATACCAGTAATTCTCATTTAATAGTATCCCGTACCAACCAGAACTACAGATATGTATTAATACCAGTAATTCTCATATTATTAGTATCCCTGTACAACCAGAAATACAGTATATGTATTAATACCAGTAATTCTCAATTATATAGTATCCCCACCAACCAAGACTAAAGTATATGTATTAATACCAGTAATTCTAATATTATATAGTATCCCCGTACAACCAAACTACAGTATATGTATTAAATCCAGTAATTTAATATATATAGTATCCCTGTACCAACCAGAACTACAGTATATGTATTAATACCAGTAATTCTCATATTATTAGTATCCCCACACCAACCAGAACTACAGTATATGTATTAAAACCAGTAATTCTCAATATTTATAGTACTCCGTACCAACAAGAACTACAGTATATGTATTAATACACGTAATTCTCAATATTATATAGTATCCCTGTCAACCAGAACTACAGTATATGTAATATACCAGTAATTCTCAATATTATATAATATCCCGTACAAACAGCAAACTAAGATATGTATTAATTCCAGTAATCTCAATATTAATAGTATCCCCGTACCAACCAGAACTACAGTAATGTATTAATACCAGTAATTCTAATATTAATAGTATCCCTGTACCAACAGAACTACCGTATATGTATTAATACCAGTAATTCTCATATTATATAGTATCCCCTACCAACCAGAACTCAGTATATGTATAATACCAGTAATTTCAATATTTATAGTATCCCGTACCAACCAGAACTACAGTATATGTATAATACCAGTAATTCTAATATTATAGTTCCCTCGTACTACCAGAAACTACAGTATATGTATTAATACCAGTAATTCTCAATATTATATAGTATCCCTGTAACAACCAGAACTACAGTATATGTATTAATACCGGTAATTCTCAATATTATATAGTATCCCTGTAACAACCAGAACTACAGTATATGTATTAATACCAGTAATTCTCAATATTATATAGTATCCCCATACAGATAGATAGATAGATAGATAGATAGAGACAGATAGATAGATAGATAGATAGAGACAGATAGATAGATATGGACAGATAGATAGATAGATAAAGACAGACAGATAGATAGACAGACAGACAGATAGATAGATAATAGATTTCCTGTGGTTTTATATAATACGGGGAGCAGATATTTCTATCCTCTCTTTCTTTAGGGGTTTTACTTTATGTGAATACAGAACAATATCGTCTCCCCCCCATCCTTTCATCAAAAACCCTGATCAAATTAAAGATGTAGCAAAGCCCATTCCACAGATCCGCGCTCCTACTGATGAGAATTACATTATTTCAGCATATGTCCCTTTAATTGTTAAAATCCCCCAATCATCACCGCCATCATCATTATTATTTTTGTCACTTTTCTCGTCTTTGAAGCTTTTTCCGAGAAAACACTTTGTTCTTCTCCGGCTGATAAGAAGCAGGAAATCTTTTACCCAATTCTCCAGCTGAGATGAAAACTATAAAAAAGGGGAGATTTGCATAAAAAAGGCGGTAATTAGAAACGCATGTTTTTTTTGTTGACTCTATCTAAAGGCTGGATATGAAAGAGGTGCCATCAGGGTGGAATGTTTACCTCCCTTATCTCTCACGTGTAACGTGGTGGAAATTATTAAATAAATCAACCAGCTCCTAGTGGGGGGCACTGAATTGAAAGTCGTCTCAAGGAGACGTTGTGGGCCTGAAGTGGCGGAGTGGAGAGAAGATTAGTAAATGTGGTTAGATAAGCCGGACGTAGTTTATTGGTCGGTATTTTTTGGATCTTATATGGTGAGATGGGATGTTGCATGATTGGTAGAAAAGCAGTAAATAAATACAAATTACCAAACAATAGTAAAGGCGGGGGACACCACACAGCAATGAATCCGGTTACTTTGCAGATTTATTCTGTGTGGTGTCCCCCGCCTTTACTATTGTTTGGCCATATTATACACTGCAGGGAACGGAGCAGTGAGAGGGTGTGGACACTAATTCACTATTGTGATTACTGGTGTGCAAATACAAATAACTATGGCACAAAAACAGGATTCAGTTACCGACCTATGGTAGTATGTTCCACTTAATACGCTCCACCTCGTCATAATTAGTGATGGACCAAAACCGAACTTCGAACCCAAGTCCGGGCTGAACTTTAACAGTTCAGATAAATCCAAACTATCGGAAGTGCCATTTGTGTGTGTGTTGCTGCATGCCTTCAATACAGTACTTGTTTTGCTCAGGCTCTGACCACTGACCTGACTATTTTCCCACATACCAACTGTCAATACTGCATACAGTACACAGCACACCAACTGTCAAACCATTCCAGCTACAGCAAAACTGCTTACAGAAATGCTGAAATGTAAGATGTTTCAGACTGGGTATTTAAAGAAATTGGGGACAGATCAACAAAAAAAAATGGAACAGTGATAGTTGGGATGAATTATAGTTTTCACTAATGGGCAATTTAAAAAACAAATTTGCCAGTATACATACCCTTTAAGGGGTCCTGCAGTTTGAACCGGGAATCCCCTCCCCGGTACTGACAATTGCCTTTGTTGAGGGTCCCGCAGCTTGAAACCAGGACCTGCATTGGCTCTTAGAAGAGTCCTTAGGGGCGTGTCTTCTTTCTTGCATCCGGCGACACCAGCGCCGCTGATGTCGCAGACACCGGATGGTGTCACTGCAGCCGCCAGTGACAACCGCTGGTGCTGGCAACATCAATGTCGCAGGCATCTTGATCCAACGTCTCTTTTATTCTCAGCTGGTGACACCAACTCCATTGATGTCGCCAACACCGGGCTGCCAGTGACACTGCCAGCGCTGGCGACATCAGCGTCGCCGGTGTTGCTGGCATCTTCTTTCTCGTAAGTTCGAACGTTTGAGGATTGCCGAAAACGGCCAGGGGAAACTGTTCTACCCACATAGATGTGTTCCCCAGACCATCTCCCAGGTCCCAGAGGCATTGACAGTAAGTTACCATCACTGTATTTTAGAAGTTCATCCAAACTTTTCATACTATTTTCCCTCCATTAACTTCAATGGGTCTGTTTCTGAACTTCTGGATTTTCAAACTTTTAATGAAGTTAGGCAGTTCAGAAACGAACTGAACTTCAGTAAGTTCATCCATCTCTAGTCACAATATCTAAAAGGTTCAATATATAGACAGTAGGACATAACCAAGATACACGGGACTGGGAAAGTGCTGGTTTATTTGAAAAAACTTGCTGCATGTTTAAGACTTGTACGTACTTTTACGTTCCTAGTAAGAGAAAAGAGCAGTGTTTTTCCCATCCTAATGACCTTAACCTGCCCATTCAGCATTGTGTCTGTGTAAAAATAAATGCAACCGAAAAACTGATAAAAATAATGTTTGCAGGACCCCTAATAGAGACCGTTATGGTCTTTCCCTTGACCCAGCGCCTGGGTTGATTCAGTTGCTCAGTAGAGATCTGAGCATCAAACAACACTCAGCAAGTAACATGTTTATTGTGATATTGCTCATTCTCACAAATGTTTTTGGCGTTTCTTCCAGGTATCCCAACTCTACCGGATCTTCCAGGAGTCTCCCACAAATTGGGGTGATCTCCCACGTTCCCGCGAGACCACCCCAATCTCCCGCAATGGAGAGGAGTCTTGAATCTCCTCCCCGTTATGCCCCCTTTTTGGCTGCCACTCCCCCGGACCACCCATACCACACCCCGCAACACCCCTAACCACGCCTCCCCCACCCCCTTGTGTGCATGCCCGGGCCACTACGTGACGTCAGTGATGTCACACCGCGTCACTACGCTCCCTCGCAATGCCCCCTCTCCCACCCTGCCCGGAAGTATGAAGTGGCAGGGTGGGATGTCTGCTCTTCGTCAGGTGTGTGATCTGAGCATGTGTGACCCATCCAACAGCCAATCAGTAGAAATTACTGTTAGGAACATTCTAAGGTAGTGATGCATTCTGGGAAGAAGGACCGTTACAGAATCTGAAATGTCAGCTCACTAATGTGAATATATCTCTGCCAAATAGCAGGTTTTTATTTAGCCAAAAGTCCACTGCATTTAAGCCTCTTTCGTGCTCAATTGAAGAGTATAAAGCGGTCACATCTAAAGTTACCCACATGTAACCCCCTACCTGCAGACTGCTTCCCTAACCTATCACTGCGATGTCCCTGTTCTCTGCCAGTGCCTACTGTATGAGAAGGCAGGTAAATGTAGTAGTTGGGTAGAAATGTAGGGTTCTACCGGGTTGAGAAACTCTGCTCTACGCTGTGTGTGTGACTGACTGCACCGTGATTGTATCACCACTAGTGGGTCAAATGAACTGTCCCAGTGACAGGTGAACGTCACCTGCCCTGTAGTCTCTCCCTCTGTGTCCCAGACTAATGAATACAGATTTCTCTGCTTTCCTGCAGTGACTAAATGCAGATAAGGTCCCTGCTCTGAGACTGCTCTTTAACTGGAATTCCTATCCTGCTTACCGCAGCCTTTGTATCTCCCATTCAAACAGAAAATATTTTAAAAATGACACATTGAGAATTTGTAATCTAGAAAAATAACACAAGTTTGTATTAACACCAGATCCATACCCAAAGACCTATTATACTGTAATCACTGTGGGTGGGTGCATATACACCCCCCAGTTTGGGTGAAAAATTTACATGAATATTTAGGGTCTCAGTGATATCCATAACAATGTAGGATAGAATACTTAAAGGGCATGCCCCCCCCCCATTTGCCCCACTGTGTAGTGTTAGAAGATCCCTACCTTTCTCTTTTCCTCCTTATGGTTGCCCTGCAGGGCCTGATGAAACTGAACCAGGAAACTGAAGAGTAGGAGCCTCTCCATGTCCTCTGAGAGGTTTGTACTTACCTTCGGCTCTTTCTGCTGCTCTTCCACATGAAAACAGCAGAAGGAGCCAGATCGGCAGCCGTGTCAGTTAGCTGAGATTTAGCCAAATACAGACATGGCTGCCAGTCCGACCCCTTCTGCTGCTCTGTGCTGAAGAGAAGCAGAAGGAGCTGGAAACTTTTTGGGGCCAATTTGAGTATTTTACACTTGGCAAGGTCTAGGTTTGGGGGGATTCCCTGCTTTTTTGCTTTTGTTGGTGGAGATACTATACCCTTTAAGGCCAGCACACCATCTAATTCTTCGGGCTGACAGACCAATATGAATGTGCTCCTGTAAAATTGGGTGGCGTGTTTGTGGATGGCTGCAACCAGTTTCAGTCACCAGTTCGGCCAGATTAGACAAATGAAAGATCGGGTTTGTCGGAAAATCACGGGCAATTGTGTGATCTCCTTTGGACAGCATGTTTGGTTGGGGTGAACTGTCAGTGATTCATCCCGGCTGATGGGATGGTAAGAAAATTATGATGTTATGTACCCAGCCTAAAGGGCCCCAACCCTCTGTTGTTTTATGTTTTGTTAGTTTATTTAGACCGTGGAACCACCGCTGAGGAAAAAATTTAAAGATGTCCTCCGTTTCCGGAAACCTCCAGAAAATATCTATAAAACTTCATAACACCGACTGTAGAGTCAGTTACTGATGGTGGCGTTTACCATTGATATTTCCTCACTACAGCTTTATAAATAATCTCCCACGTACAATGAGAGACCGTGCACATTTGCGATTTCAAAATGGAAGTGTTTGATTGAGCCACGAGCGGAGCGCAGACGTTTGACACTAATATAGAGGGATTGGCAGCAGTTTGCCTGGTTGGAATAAAGTAAAGTCACTGCATTACATCAGCCCAATGTGCTATTATCCTTTGAGAGTATTTGGTTATTATTCTGTTGTAAAGTGATCTTAAAGAGGAAGTAAATCAAAAATACAAGTGAGCCGAATGCCTTTATTTCTTCTCTAACTGACAGCTGTTTCAATAGGCAGCATTGTGAAGCAATCATCTCTTCTTCTGTCACTTTGTGGGTGGTTTGTCTTGTATTCTATAGCTGTTATCTAAATATTTTTCATTGAATACTAGTCTTATCTCTGCTCAGGTCTGCAGGTCATGAAGAGGTTAGTCGGCAGTGACTGGTGAGGTTTGGCCCATTGGGAGAGGAAAGGTTATAAAATGTACTGAGCATGGGCAGATTTGCATCTTCTATACCACACCCACATTCTGCCAATGAGAACTGACTGCTCTGTAATTATTTTTGGCCTCGGTCTGGTCAATCTACATACATAGTAACATAGTAATTGAGGATGAATAAAGGCATGCATCAATCAAGTCCAACCTTTTCACCCTCCTTTTTAACCCTACCTAACAGTTGATCCAAAGGAAGGAAAAAAAAACCCAGCTAAAAAGGGGGGTGGGGGGGGGGAATTCCTTCCTGACTCCAAATGGCAAACGGAAAGTTACCCTGGATCCACCAGAACTGCAGTATATGTATTAATGCCAGTAATTCTCAATATTATATAGTATCTCCGCACCAACCAGAACTACAGTATATGTATTAATGCCAGTAATTCTCAATATTATATAGTATCCCTGTAACAACCAGAACTACAGTATATGTATTAATTCCAGTAATTCTCAATATTATATAGTATCCCTATACCAACCAGAACTACAGTATATATATATTAATACCAGTAATTCTCAATATTTTTAGAAACTTTTTTTTTTTTAGTTTTAGAAACTTATCTAGCCCACTTTTAAAGCTATTCAATGAACTTGCCATTACCACATCTGCTGTTATTTTAGTTGCTGTTCTCTGAACTGCTTCCATTTCCAAGATGTCCCCTTTGTATATGGGATTCTAAAACTGCACTGCATATTCCAAATGAGGCCTTACCAGTGCCTTGTAAAGAGGGAGAATAATATCTTTCTCTCTTGAATCTATTCCCCTCTTTATACAAGACAATATCTTGCTAGCTCTAGCCGTTGCTGCCTGGCATTATTTGCTACAGCGAAGACTGTTATCTACCAGAACCCCCAAATATTTTTCCAGTCGAGATTCACTTATGTCCTAATCCTAATCTGTCCTAAACAAAACTTGCTGGGGGTGAATGAGCCATTAGGTACTGTTTGTACTGATGTAGCTTTATGTGTTTTATTACATGGAATAAATGACTTACTTAGATTAAGAGATAATACATTGAAATATAAAACATTTTAAAGTGAAGTGAGCTGGATGGAACTTTCTTCAAATGAAGACTTTGTAAAAGAAGAAACTATATGTAAAGAAGAAGATCTATTTTTACATTGGCTTTTGACAAACTGCGGTAATTCACTCATTAAATCCTACAGAATACTTTCTATAGATTGATTGAAATAATGACTTGCCATTTGTCATTCTTGTTTACAGTAAAGGTAAGAATACCCTTTGCCGGTTTTCAACAAAATTTCGACTCATCATCTACAGGGGCGTCCTTTGCCACTGAATTTTCTTGTCTAATTTTGCATCAGCCATGTTTGTCTTGCACAAGGTTAGATGGCAGCGAAATACTTGTTGATGCCAGAACAAGGTCCATGTTGACTGTATAATAGAGTGTGAATAAATGTTTTAGCACATATATCTCAGTGTGTAAAAAAGTTCTTAACCAAGATTGTAAATTTTAACCTTTGCACTTGTACGACTTGAGGCCACGACTGCTACATTTTCTCATGTGGTAACAATCGCCACATTGCTGCAATAACTGAGATCTCCTATTAATTGTGGATCACACGCATAACCTATGGGCATAATAGAGTTCCTGTCTACATTCCTACACCCTTGGCTCTACTGTATTTCTGCTTTTGAGTTCATTCTTTTCTATTCAAACTCTCACTATGATGGAGTTTCCATAAGAGATAACCTTTAGATTCTTACATCATCATTAAAATCAATGGTGAACAAATCCTTTGTTCCATTTTCTTAAATGTTTATTGTGTGTTATTTACGTTAATCACTTTATGTTTGTTTGACTTTGATTCTTACTTAAATGCAAATAATATCTAAACAACTGCTTTTGCAGGTTCTCATTCATCCATGTCATTGTGTATCTTTGGTATTCAGTTAGATCAACTGGACTTAAAGTTTAGTTCTTGAAGACGTTTCGCTAGTCCATTCCGACTAGTTTTTTTCTCAATCAGCAATACTTGGTACAGATCTGTTAGCAATTATGGTACCTGTAAAATCCATTGGCTCCCCAGCCAGGTTTAGAGACCTTCTGAATTGCAAGGCGTGAATTGTATCATTGCTACGAGGTGTTATAGGAACTGCCCCTGGTATGGTGCCAATGCAATCACACCTTGCTTCAGAAGGTCCCTAACACCTGGCTGTCATATGCTAATTGGGATTTTCCAGGGTACATAATTGCCAACAGATTTTGTACAGTCATTCTGAATGAGAAAACGGTCAGATGACTAGAGAACGTCTTCAAGAACTGAACTTTAATTCTCATTGATCTAATTGAGTACAACAGATAATATCCAACAAACTGACTTATTCAACTTCCAGGATGGTTAGAGTTATAAATATAGTTTTTGGAAGCAGTCCACAGGAGCCCTACCAATGGAAAAAAATGCAGTTTTTGTAGAAAACACATCCATTGTCCCACCATACCTACTTTCAAGTGACATTTGCACCCATTGGTACTAGTAGTGATTGCTATGATATTAGAGGCGAATTTGGAGGCCTTTTGCTGCTTCTTATCCAAAGAAGTCCCATCAGTCAAATAGTTAATACATGCTATGGTTAACTAAACAATGAGAAGGCGAATTAGCTGTAGACCATTTTTAATCCATAGTTTCTTTGTTAATTCAAAATTCTGATTTTATAAAAATAAATATTACATCTAAACGCATGGACAATTGTAGGATTGGTCTCCAAACACAAGAATTTCAATTCTTTGGGAACACAGAATAAATATTCTCTGTTGTACTTTTATTGTTTCTGTATCCCCTTAAAAGTAAGAAGGATGTTTGTGAAACAATGGAGGCTATAGGGTAAGAATAAGAATTTATCCAGTCGATCCGAATGTTAGTTTAATTCAAGAGATAAGGTAGGGGTGAATACCATAAGAGTCCACAGAAAGTTACCCGTTCTAATTATTTTCCAGGAACCAATCAGATTTTATTAGCTTTTTACTGAGTTACTAGGTTCATCTTTGTATTCTAGTGCCCATCATATATTTTCATTAGAAATGGAAGCAATTGACGGATGAATTTGAATAGGAAAAAAATGTTACAATAAAAATATAATTTCAAGGTTTAGGTAGAACTTTAAGCTTATTTCCATCACAACCCATAAACTCAAACATAATAAAGAACAGATCCTACCAATACTCGTTGGCTTGGATATTCTGTTCAAAGCCACAGCATGTTGCATTATTTATAGAATAGCCTATGGTTTATTCTTAACAGTGATTAAAAATGAAATGCACTTTTATAGGAACAGTCAATCAACAACCTCTTACCCCAGCACTGAACAACCCCAGTGGATTAAATAAAGAAAAATTTAATTTGCCCTGTTATCAAGAACATAAACATCTTTGTTTATAATATATTTCTCAGGCTGTAATTGGTTAATAGTCAGTTGATTTGTCCTGACTTGGTTGACTAAACATGGAGTGCGTTTTTCTATGTGCAGTTTGTTAATACCCCTCTCTAGGAGTAGTGGATTTGCAGGAAGATAACCCAATAGGAATGATTTTGAAAAGGAAGTTTCCTTTAGGGCAGAAAACTCCATTCTCTTTTTTGCCCAAAATTGAGCATTTTCTGTAAGACATGCTTCCAAAGTACTGCTTCCCATTTACAGGAACCCTATACTGGGTCATATTTACTGTATCACAAAAAAATGATAGGTCCTGTAGTTGGCATAACATCAGTTAAATGTTGTCCCATACAAGGTGCTTTCCGGTGTAAAGCCCTAGTAGTATTAGAAAAGGTCCATTGATAAATTGTTGGAAGTGAGTGATCTCACCTGACACTGTGCTCCTCCCCTTTTTATACCCTGGGGCAGAGCATGCTCACTGTAAAAGGTAAAAAAGCTGGTCGTTCACAGCTGGGTAATTACAGGCCTGTAAGTTTACATCAGTGGTGGGGAAGATCCTGAAAGTTTAATAAGGGAACATGTTCTAGAGTATGTTTCATCAAGGACTGACATTATTTATTAGTAACCAGCCTGGATTTAGCAGGAATAGATCTTTCCAAACGAACCTTGCTTGGCTTTTATGAAGAAAGTAATTAGAATTAGACTCTGCATAGCAGTGGATTGTAGTTTCTTGGATTTTGCAAAGGCTTTTGGATACAGTCCCCCATAGGCGACTAATGTATAAACTAAGGTCTGTTGGTCTGGGAGTCACATTTGTACATGGATAGATAAGTGGTTAAAGAATAGGATGCAGAGAGTAGTTGTTAAGATGGGGCTTCATCATTATGGACTAAAGTGCTAATGTGGTGGCCACGGTTCGGTGTTGGGGCTGCTTCTAGTCAATCTATTTATTAATGATTTGGAGTTGTATTGTCAGCAAGGTTCGGGTGTTTGCCGATGACCCAAACTTTTCACCATTAAAAACTTCAGAGGATGTGACAAATCATTGCAGGGGAATCTAGATCAGATTATCACACATTGGGGCTCTAAGTGGCAGATGAAATTCAATGTGATAAATGTAGTGATGCATTTTGGACTTACAAATCCTGTGCTGGCTTATACTATAAAAATGGCTCTGTGTTTTACGTGAAATCTCTGTTGAAAGGATCTTGGAGTTTGTGGATCAAAACTTAAAGGTAGCAAGCAGTGCCAGTCGGCAACAGCTCAGAGCAGCATGGTATTGTCCAGGTGGGGGTTCTTGTATAAGAGATGTATGGATTCAAGGGGAAAATGTCCAATTGACACTTTGATTTTTTTTTCCCCTTTATAAATTTGGTTTTATTGCCTTCCTCTGGATCGAACAATTAGACAGGTATATGAGGATATGCTGCTTTTACATCAGTTTAATACCATAATTTTTTATAAATCAAATTATACATACATACTACTGTTGGGTTAGCTAAGTCACAAATCATCTAGTAAACTTTGGTTCCTGACAATCAGGGATCGCTATTCCGGAGAAGATATGCCGTGTGTGCGATGAGCGAATAGGTTACACCCCTTTTAAAGACCATCTGGGAGATTCACTAAAAGTTGTTATTGTTTAAAATGGGGCCAATTTTGCCCCAGCCATCAGATCTTAATTAACATTTGTAAGCTAACATTGACTGGTTTGGGGCAAAATTAGCACCATTTAAAACGATAAGAACCTTTTATTGAATAACCCTGATGTTTGGGTGAAACTACAATCCCATAGCCTTAGTAGGGAATGCAGCCAAGGCATGCTTGGGAGGTTGTAGTTTAAAACATCTGACTTCCAAGATTTTCTCATCATGCTATATAGGTTCTGGCACCAGCATCCCCATAGAGGAGTTTATCGGTCCCTGTCAGTCCT
Organism: Hymenochirus boettgeri; assembly: GCA_019447015.1. Classification (NCBI taxonomy): domain Eukaryota; kingdom Metazoa; phylum Chordata; class Amphibia; order Anura; family Pipidae; genus Hymenochirus; species Hymenochirus boettgeri. The sequence continues at coordinate 34,570 of JAACNH010001550.1, read as the reverse complement.
CTACCGCAGTGAGACAAAGGGTAAAAATGTTCCCCCCATAGGACAAGCAGATATGGGTTTAGTATAGCTTACAGTTACTTCCTCCTGCTCTCTATGAAATCACAGCACAGAAGATCTACAAGTTTAGGCAACGGCCATGAGGGGGTGGGAACTCTGACTGGCAGCAACATAACAAAATGAAGTCAAATCACATTGTATGCCTGAATAATATGTAACATTTGGATGGGGTGGGCTTTACTTGAGTCCCTCGATTCATCACCAAGGTCAGTACATACGTACACAGGTTAATTAACTATCGAAAAAAGAGGCTCGGAGGCTTTTAAAAGTGTAAAGAGTCCTTTTTTTGTTTTAATCCTTATCATAAGTATAACAATCTTGTGAAAACGGTCCTAGCCGTTTGGGAAGTTTTTCTGGAATACCTACATACATTGACTTACTGTATATAATATATAAATAATATATATAACTAATAGATATATATATTATACAATGAAACTTCCACCTTAATATTATATATACATGAACTCTAAATTCTAAAAAAAATCCTCCTAAAGCTTCAACTACCGTAAGCTGAAAATTATACTGAAATGTATTGAGAAGTCTTCAGAGAAAATTAATCACATTACATCAACGGTTTGATTGCTGTGAATGAAGGTCAGATAATACATATCAAGAAAAATCAGGTGTAAGGTGGTTGGAACTTTGAAGTACATCTCTGTTTAAAAAGCAGCCATTATTCTGAGAGACTATTAAACACACCTGTGTGAAACAAACACAAATATCAATGGGCTTAACGCTTTTTTTTATTATAATGATAACCTTTTTATATTCACAACTTTTAAATGATAGAACAGCTACAGAATAAATACAACCCATTTTGGCTAAATCAGGTCATGGTTCGCTCTCTGGATTATCATCATGTCAAGTGGACCCCACATTCTACTCAAAATAGGATCTATTCTCGGCCATTCCGCAGATAAGCACAGATCCTCTATATCTTTAGTTCACGTAATAGGGGGCTTACTTAGTTCGTTTTTACTTTCAGTAAACACAATATATATATATATAAAAACTAGCTATATTGCCGATATCTATTCTGATTGCCCCTGTTCCTCACTTCAAAGGGCAATTAGACAAGATCCCTGGATCAACCCGACTATATGTATTGAATAATGGATTTCCTATATTTTTGATTTATTTATTTGAATTTTTAAAAAAACTTTACCAGCTTTCTCTTCAACTATTCAATCAAATTGTTCAATTATAACATCTCCTTTGAAGACAGTTTCAACATTTTCAATGTCACAGAAGCCCTTCCTACTTGAAAATGACATTCTTTTCTTCTAATCTAAAACTGGGTACACACTAACCAATATCTTCCAACGACCGTCATTTCAGTGTTCCTTGGTTAGTGAACTCTGGCCCCGTACCAACCATAACTAAGTTCTGTATTAATACAAGTAATGCTCAATATTAATATAGTATCCCCTTACCAACCAGAACTACAGTATATGTTTAATCCATTAATTCTCATTATTATATATATCCCTGTCCAATCAGAACTATGTATATTTATTAAAACCAGTTGTAATTCTCATATTATTAGGATCCCTGTACCAATCAGAACTAATGTATATATTAATAAAACCAGTAATTCTCAATATTATATACAAGCCCTGTACAACCAGAACTACAGTATATGTATGAAATACCAGTAATTCTCAATATTATATAGTATCCCCGTACCACCAGAACCTACATTATATGTATAATACATAATTCTCAATATTATATAGTATCGCCTGTAACCAACCAAACTACAGTAAATAGTATTTAATACCAATAATTCTCAATATATAAGTAATCCCTGTAACCAACCAGAACGACATATATGTATTAATTCAAATATTCTCAATCTTTTTATAAATCCCCATACCAACCAGAACTAATCAGTATATGTCTTATACCAATAATTCTAAATATTATATAGTATCCCGTAACCAACCGAACTACAGTATATGTTATAATACCAGTAATTCTCATATTATATAGTAATCCCTGTACCAACCGACTCCAGTAATGTATTAATACCAGTAATTCTCAATATTATAATAGTTCCCCGTACCAACCATAACTACAGTATATGTATTAATGCCAGTAATTCTCAATATTATCTATATCCCTGTAACAACCAGAACTACGTAAGTATTAATAACCATAATTCTCAATATTATAGTATCACCCCACACCCAACCAGAACTCAGTATATTGTATTAATACCAGTATTCTCAATATTATATAGTATCCCCGTACCACCATAACTCAGTATATGTATTAATGCCATAATTCTCATATTATATAGTATCCCTGTAACAACCAGAACTCCAGTGATATGTATTAATACCAGTAATTCTCAATATTATATAGTATCCCCACACCAACTCCAGAACTACAGTTTGTATTAATACCAGTAATTCCTCAATATTAATATCGTATCCCCGTACTCAACCATAACTACAGGATATGTATTAATGCCAGTATTCTCAATATTATATAGTATCCCTGTACCCACCCAGACTAAAGTATATTTATTAATACGATTAATTCTATATTATATAGTATCCCCACACCAACATAACCACAGTATATGTATTAATACCAGTAATGTCAATATTTATATACCTCGGTACTAACAGGAACTACGGTATAATGTATTAATACTAGTAATTCTCCAATAGTCTATAGTATTCCCTGTGCTAACCAGAACTACAGTATTGTAATAATACAGTAATTCTCAATATTCTATAGATTCCCGTACCAACCAGAACTACAGTATATGGTATTAATCCAGTACTCTCAATATTATATAGTATCCCCCGTACCAACCAAACTAAACAGTAATGTATTAATACCAGTAATTCTCAATATTATTAGTTCCCTGTACCAACTAGAACTACCGTATGTGTATTAATCCCAGTAATTCTCAGTATATATAGTATCTCCCCATACAACCAAACTGCAGTATATGTATCACTACCATAATTCCAATGTATATATCTCCCCGACAACCAGAACTACAGTATATGTATTCATAACCAGTAATTCTCTCAATATTCTATAGTATCCTCCCTGTAACCAACCAGAACTACAGTATATGTATTATACCAGTAAATTCTCATAGTATATAGTATCCCTGTACCCCAACCAGAACTACAGTATATGCTATTAATACCAGGAATTCCAATGTATATATATCCCTGTACCAACCAGAACTACATTAATGTATTAATACAGTAATTCTCATATTATATAGTATCCGTACCAACCAGAACTACAGTATATGTATTAATACCAGTAATTCTCAATATATTTTTAGTTTTTAGAAACATTCCATCCCACTTTAAAAGCCATTGAATGGCTTGCCATACCACATCTGCTGGAGACAGTTCTACAGGTTTCACTTTTTCTTTCAATCTTTCACATGATTCATTTACTGTGACCCATACAGATCTCCCATGTAAGTTCCCTTCTCCAGTATAAAAGCCCTAACTTGGTTTTTATCTGTCCAATACCAAAATCCCTCCATTCACCTTTATTAATTTAGTTAACCGTTATATACAGATACTCAAACTGCACCTCAATTAAAATGAGGCCTTACCAGTGGTTTGTAAAGGGAAAATAAATATGTTTCTCCTTTTTAATCTATTCCTCTTGTGTACAAGACAATAGCTTACTAGCTCTAGCCGTTACTCTGTCTTGCATTGTTTGTTACAGCTATGTCTTTATGTATAAGAACTCCCAATCCCTTTTCCACAGAACCATTTAAAGTATAGGCAGCACAAGGATTTTTTTAAAAAACCCCATATGCATCACCTTACATTTGTCACATTTGAGCAGCAACTGTCAGTGTAATCTACAAGTATGGGCAAGGCCTTTTTAGGCATGGGTCCCACCTAGGCAAAGAACCTATGTTAACCAGGGTGCCCATTGTTCTCCTTAACATCGCCTATTACCTCCTAATTCTTCCTGGTTCCTACTCGTGTACTGTCCTAAACACGTCAATAAGACACGTCAATTAAAAGGTTGAAGTAGTACCAGGTTTTCAAGAGTCCCCCAGATGGTCCATTGAATGCATAGGGTTGGGGGGGGGGGGGGGGGGGGAAAGATAACATATGAAAGTAATATACATTTACCTGGCACATTGCATTGCAAAAACAGCCTACCATATTGCTTAGAGTCGTTGCTCAGGGTCTCCTAATAACATGATGGGTTCCAGGTACGAAACCAAACAGTCTATTTGACAGTATTTCTAAAGTAAGTATGCCCCTCATATTAGATGTTACAGTGGCATACCATGTCAATGTCTAATGGTTACCTATAACATCTATCCCGACCCGCGACGCACGATGTGTACGAACGAATGTTTCGGCCGATAATCGTCCCATGTGTAGGTGCTTTATTTGCAGAAATGGTCATTTATTCGGGGATCGTTGAACGAACGACTTGGGGGATCTCCGAACGAATGACCGATTTGGCCGATAAAGCGCCTACACACGGGCTGATTATCGGGCGAAACGTGCGTACACATTGTGCGTCATTGGTCGGGACCCGCGATCGCACATGTGTATGAGCCTTTACTTCCCTTCCCGTTTCACCTATGTAGCACTTACACAGGACTTTTAAGAGGTATATTACCTGTTTGTAGTGCAAGCGGCAAAGCTTAATGGGAGTACCTATCAGTGGGTGATTTATGGTATCTCCCTTAAGAATTGAGTAGCAGCAGATGCAATCCCACGCATGGGTAGGTTTTCCTTTTCTAGGTCACCTGTTAACGGGAAACAGTGAGCAATAAGTCTGATGAGCATAATTTGTCTTTTAATGACTTGCCTCTGGTAACTAAACAGCGATGCACTTTAAATAGTCCACCTAGGTTCTTATTCTTTTGGACTCTTTCAGTTTGTTGACTTTGTGTACAGGGATACAAACGGAATCCGTTGACGGCACTTATATTCTTTTTCTTTGTATTGTAATGGCTAAGACACACTAACACATTTTTTGTGTGATTTCGCATGAGATTTTGGTTAATATGGAAATCGCGGGACCACAAAAAAAAGTGATTGTGCGTCCGTTTGCGCTTTGCATGCACCTTTTTTTTTTTTTGTAGTGTGGCCTCAGCCTAAGAGGTCCTCCCTGCGCATTAATCTAACCTTTCTCTGAGGGTAGACTTTGTCTAGTAGTTTGTCAAGAACTATTAGACTTTGTTCGTGTACCTCGCATCGTCGAGGGAATGTGCCAAGCATGAATCGCCTTGAAGGTTTTTGGTGCATGAAAACTACTAGAGAAAAGGAGATTGTTCCTGTCTGTGGCTTTGGTGTATAAGGAAGTGTGGATATGGCCATCCCTAATTGAGATGCTTCCAATAAGAAAATGTATTTGTTGATCTGATAGCTCATATGTGAAATTTAATTGTGGGGTTTGATGCTTTGGCATTATCAGTCATTTCAATAAACTCAGCTTTATCTCCATTCCAGATCACAAAAGGAAATAGTAATTAAGGTTGAATAAAGACATACGTCCATCAAGTCCAACCTATTCACCCTCTTTATATATATAATAATTTATTTATTTTTAACCCTACCTACCGTTGATCCAGAGGAAGGCAAAAAAAACCCCAGCTAAAAAGGGTGAAAAATTCCTCCTTCCTGCCTCCAAACGGCAATCGGAATTACGCCTGGATCAACCAATCTAGATGCCGTTAATACCAGTAATTCTCAATATTTTTTTAGTTTTAGTACTTATCCAGTCCTTTTTTAAAGCTATTAATGAAACTTGCCATTACCACTTCTGCTGGAAGACAGTTCCACAGTTTCATCACCCGCTCCGCTGTAAAGAAACCTCTCCAAACCCTGGGAAGATGAAACTCTTTTCTTCCAACCTTAGAGGATGTCCACGTGTCCTCTGATATGACTATTAGTGAACAATGCACAGAGAGTTGCTTGTTGAAGGTTCTCATGCATCCAGGTCATGGTATATCTGTTTGTTATTAATAGCTCAAACTGGACTTGAATGTATTCTTGAAGACTTTTCGCTAGTCATACATACCGCTGGCTTTCTCGCAATTTCAAATGACTTTCAAGAAATGCTGTGGCAATTATGTACCCTGGAAAATCCCAATAGCTATCACACCATGTGTTAATACCAAAACACAAGAAAGCGACATCATATAAATCTGTGCAGTGAAGAAGGCTCTGATTTGTATGTGGGGGAAACGCAAACGCAACTGCATCAACGTCTGGCCCCAGCACGCAGAGCCACTTCCTCAGGGGTCCAGGACTCAGCCGTGTATCTGCATCTTAAGGGGATAAAGGACATCCCTTTGAAGATTGTAATGTTAACATACTGTCGAATGGAACGTGACCTGGTTCACGAGAGTGTTAAGGAGGCCATTTATGTGAAAATAAAGAAACCAAGTCTAATAGAGAGGTGGGGGGTTTTCGAACACCAACTGTTGCCATTTACAAATGCTGTTTTTAACCCTTACTCACTCCGGGGCGTTCCTTAACACCTCTATCCAATCACACAACCCTTAACAGTAACACACCAAACCTGGCTGTGATATGCTAATTAGGATTTTCCAGGGTCAAATTGTCCACAGATTCTTGTACAAGTCTTCTGAATTGAGAAAGCCAGTCCGGATGGACTAGCGAACGTCTTCAAGAACTACATTTCAAGTCCATTTATCTATAATTGAATCAACAGATACACCAGAGATTATTATATGGGCCCATGAATATATTTGTGTAAAGTGACATATCCCCACCAAATTTTGCTTCTCTAATTAACAGCCGAACGTTCTAATCCTGGCCTGCTAGTCCAAGCTCCTCTATTTCCTTTTATTATTTTAGTTTCCCTTCTCTGAAACGTGCTTTCATTTCCAAGATGTCCCTTTTTGGAGATTGGATGTCCCAAACTGCACCGCATATTCCAAATTAGGCCGTAACAGTGCCCTTGTAAAGGGAAAATAATATTTTTCTCTTTTGAAATCTATTCCCCCGTTTTAGACAAGACATACTTGGCTAGCTCTAGCCGTTGCTACTGCATTGTTGGCTATGGCTAATCTGTTCTCTACCGAAACCCCCAAATCTTTTGTTCCCTTTCAGATGCACCTAACACAGAGTTAGTTATGGTGTAAGGTGGCACAGGGATCATTAATCCCAATGCATCACCCTTCCATTATCAACATGAACCTCATCTGCCATTTTGATATCTATCTAATCTAGGTCTGCTTGCACACTTGCACATCATTGGAAGTTTCCAAAGCTCTGCATAGTTTAGTGTCATCAGCAAATGCTGAGACCTTGCTCTCAATGCCCCATTCTAAGTCATTTATATATATCATCCACATTTCGTGCCTACGGAGCGATAAATGGGGCTTTCCCCCTGTGTATGGGGCATAAACATATGTAGACAGATCAGTGGTGTCTTCATTCAACGTCTAACCCCTCACTCACTGGTTAGTTGAAATGTCCCATATTGGGTGTAGTCTCAGCTGACCTGTCCAGATGCCACAATGGTCACCCAACTCACCTCCAAATACCTGTGCTTTCCTGAGTGATTTCTTTAACTGTGCCCTCCTATTTTACTATTGTCGCTAATAATTGTGAATAACTACAGTTGAGACAGTTTTAATGGTTGAACCCATTTCTGACCCACTAACCTCATTCCATTAAAGAATTGTCACAGGAGCAGTATCCAGAGTTCAAATCACGACTCATCACAAAATGGGGAACTCTATTCAATATTCTCGATTGCTAATCTTCGGTAATACACGATTACAACTTGTCCAATCAAACAGCTCCATAAAATAATAATACAAGTCTTAGACCTTTTCTAAAGCTAATAAAAAAAATGGCCCAAAAGTAAATCAGTGGGAAGAAATTGTTAATCTTTTTAGAGTTTGTATCTCAAGGAGTCTTGGTAAGACTGGACAATAACTGTGAAAATTTATTTGGATTTATCAAATAGCCTTTAATATCCATATGTGTTGAAAGGTGACAGAATAGAATATTTTGTGATATGTAATTTTCCATATTATTCACTCAGTATTCCCCAACCCCCTTGCCCATTTATTTTGTACTTTGTGTTTCTATCGTTTAATATACATAAACCCGCCCGGCTATAGTTTTTGGTTCAGAACTTGGTCCATCGAAATTCCACATCGAAATTCTCTCTGAACTTTAATTCTTTTTTTTTCAATAAATTTTTCTCCACGTGCTCCACTTCTTGATCCCCCTTCCCCCCTTTTCAGAGACCGAACCTGGTTCCGAAGCAGATTTCACAGATCCGCTGGAACTTGGCTTTGTGGCTATATTCATTTGATGGATTCACCCGGACAGCGGAACTGTTTTCGATCGTTTACGAACATTCCATATTTTTTAATTTTGAAATCAAAAATTTTAGAAATTAAATTTTTCGAACTTTCCCCAATTCCCACCTTGATTTTTTTTTTGTCCCCCCTGTTTCCCCCCTTTCTTCCGCAAGCTCGAAATCTTCAAGCGGCAATTCTTAAACCAGAAACCCCATGAATATTCTAGTACTGTAACTGTTTTTTTTTTTACGATTTTGGGCTTATGGGTTGCCCAGACCATTTCCCATACAGTATGTCATTTAGCTCTGTAATTGAGAATTTTCCTGGTGAAAACGACCAGATTAAATGAACTAAAATGTGTTTCTTCTATTTAATGTGCTGCATAATTCTGATCTCCCTCTATTTGCACATTGCCTTTAAAGCATCGTGGTACATTCTCACTCTATACATAATTACTAACAAATACAACAGTCTGAATAAATCCACAGCGTAAGCCACGTGCATTCTTCCCGCCATTCCTTTCAGTGTATTATTTTAAAAAACATTCCCTTTATGCTTTGCATATTACCTGAGTGAAATCCGTGGTGAAAAGGCATTTTAATGCATACTTTTATTTACGCAGGCATTATTGTTATTTTCCTGCATGTCTGTTCCCCGAACAAAAGAACTGCCTTCCAGCGGAAAAAAACTTCTTTTTTTTTTTGCCAAGAATAGTCCCAGTCTAGCATTTCTCAATGGGATTCAGGACCCCTGCTGGTTCTGACAATAAAAAACAGAAACCGGATGTTTTCTTTGAGAGAAGTAAAAAGAATGCGTTATAGAGCTTGATAAGTCAAGAAGTAGGGGGGAACAGCCAGATTAAGATGAAAGTTAAGTTGATGAAAAGATATAAACATTGTTACGCTATAAATAAAAAGGTTAAACCGAGTACCCTGTTTACCTGAAAAATTAGGAAACATTATTGACTTTTGGTTAAGTCCCCGAGGGTAGAAATATGACCCCACTGACTTCTGATCTGTATTGTTGTGATGCTTTACTTGCCCTTTAAATGGACCAGCAAAATTCCCCATAAAGTATCCACATACAGGTAATAAGCCCATACTGGATTAGCTATTACCGTATGTATATTACTGTATGGGAATTCTTCGGTCCATTTAAAGGGCAACTAAAGCCTCACAACAATACAGAATCTGAAGGGAATCTTTCTAACAATAGATACCATCCTCCTGATTCTGTATTGTTTTGAGGCACGACACACGACCGTAATCCCATACATTAACTCCCGATTCCTTGGCACTCCAGATGTTTGTAACATGCTTTAGTTCTGGGATTTGTAGTTTTTTAAACATTTTCAGTGGCAAGGAATTGGGGGTTACTGTATGGGATTACTTTCATGTGTCCGTTGTCCCCCCAAAAGCCCCCCCACTTCAGCGTTACAGTACCTTGCCTGGGCAGTCTTCAGGTAAGGTAATTCAGTATGCTCGCTCTGCATCTGCCTGCCTGACGACACTATTCGGTGCCGGGAAGTGAGACAGGTGCCGAGTAGTGACATCAGCCGGCAGAGGCCGGAGCTAGCGGCAGCCGGATTTCACAATAGGGTGAGTGACTCATGTATAAGCCAAGTTCGGTTTCAGGCTATTTTTAAAGCCTGCAAACCTATGCTTATACTCAAGTATATATGGTAATTTTATCATGATTAGCCAAGCTTGCTTACATTCCATTCGCCATCCCTTCACATTCTGACTTACCATGGGCAACTTAGGAGTCTTCTGGTAGGCTTCATGTATCTGTCAGCTCGTTTGCTAATTTCTCTTTAAAACTTTTTCTTTTTCTGCAGTTCACACCTTTGGATCTTAACTATTTGGGTATTTCCTGCTATGGTCTTATCGCAGCTGCATCTCCTTAACTGCCATTCAATTAGTGATTTTGGTGGTGGGTTTGAATTTACTTCTGCCTATCCTGTTCCTGGCTTCTCTCTTTCTCTTTTCTGATTGGTCTGATCGTCCTTTTTAAGTTACCGCTTCCTTTCTGTCAGTTGCCCATTATAGCTTTTGGTTTGCTTTTGCTAATGATGTTCCTTTATTCTGGATTTCTCATTGGCGACTTTGGCTTACTACTGACTACGATTCTTCATTGCCTGTCCTAACCTCTGCCCGTTTCTCTACTTAGTCTCTCTCTTCACCCAGGTGACACTTTTGGCAGCCGGCAAACAGGTGTGTGCCCTTTTCTGCCAATTTTGCTTCTGTCTTCTTGAGCATCTGCGGCCTCAGCACTGATACCTTGTCTTCAAATCCTGGGGCTGCCATACCCGGTGAGGCTATAAAGCATCCCAGCATACGGGGGCTTGGCTCTGAGGTGAAGATAGCAGTGGAGATTGGGGGATACTTGAGGATTCCGGAGCGTTACACATTCTAGGCAAAACTTAAGTTCTTATTTTTGTTGTTTTATTATTCATACTAGCCAGTTAAGCCCATTATAAAAACGGGCGCTAGATCTCTCTCTCTCTCATCCGGTTCGTGTACATAGCCAGAAAAAACTCTGCTACACTCACATTAGTCCGGCAATGCACAGGAGCCCTCCCACTCTCCTCTCACACACGCACAGAACAGTAAAAGCCCCACACACGGATTCATGGACAACACTGTAACCATTTTATTATATAGGACTAGACATTCAGCCCTGTTATATAAACGGGCGCTAAACATAGTCTTCTCCTCTCTTCTCTCTCTCTCTCGTCTGGATCAAGGAGTGGAAGTAGCTGATCACGCAAATGTCCGGCCATGCGAAGAAGCCGGGAAACTACCTCTCGCGCATGCGCAGAAACAAAAATCCACACACGGATTCACGGACGCACATTAGGGTTTTTATTATATAGGATGATTACAGATAGGAGGTGACCTGTTTCATTTGACCTTCCACACACACATTCTACTTGCTGGTTTGGTTCATCTCTCGCGGTAAATCATCATCAATTGTACCCAAAATAACAGTATAGCTGACTTTCACTCCTGATTGACAGACTAACTGGGTTATTCAATAAAAGTTCTTATCGTTAAAAATGGTGCTAATCTTGCCCCAGCCAATCAGATGTTAGCTTTCAAATGTTAAATAAGATCTGATTGGTTGGGGCAAAATTAGCACCATTTTAAACGATAAGAACTTTTATTGAATCTCCCCTTATGACTAAAATGTCTGTTTGTTGCTTGTCAAATCCTTACATAACAGCAGGGGGCAGTAGACAGTACAATCCAGTAAGAAGTAGAAAGCACTCTTTCCCGAAAATAGTTTGAATTTCTAAGGCAGACCATTATCCATACAGACCAATGTTACTTTGTGTTTTTAGACAACTGCTTTAACGTGTATGAAGTAGTAGTAAATCTGCCATTCCTTGTGCAATTCATTTGGGTATTAAGAACATAATAGGGTCTATTTATTTTATGGGAGTTTCACTACATGTTTCTTCCTGTTGAAAGTTCCCATTAGGAAACAAAATGTATGATTAATTTCCATCTATGCAACCTGAGATATACCGCACCAATTATTATAGTCTGATTTATATATTAGCCACTTACAGTTCAAAGTAGCTGAATGCAAATAAGTCAAGGCAAAGTGAACAGTTGCAGAATGCAAAAAAAGAAAAAAAAAATTAGAAGCCGCTTCATTCCCTTGGGTACCAGAAAGATGAAAGAACATATGGAAAAAAGAGAATATTCTTTATTCATAAATAGGATTTACCTTCCAATTATTTTTCCAGACAGTAAAACCTGAGTTCGTGGAACGTATCTGCCTTAGATATTCTTTATCTGTTTCAGTAAGAGCTGCCATCTTCATCATCGTGGGAAAACCTGAACCTCTTCCATCCATATACAGCAGGAGATGCTGAACCATCTCCTATTTATGAAGGTTTAGAGTGATATCCGAAAAATGCCTGAATGTTTAAGGAATAACTCTAACCTAAAATACTTATTTTCATGACTTATAGCAGAAACTGCTCATTAAAAAGCTATAGCACTTGACTTTCTGTTGATGCATAATATATTCTTTCATTGGGTGGGCTGAATGGAATTATGGGATTTAGGTCGGATTTGAAGGGAAATAGTAGAATTTTTTTCTAGAAACTAGGGTGTGTGTGTGTGTGTGTTGTGCTGTTCCCCTAAGGTTTTATATAACGATGATTCTGTTTATATTACAATAAGAAAGTTCTGAGCCCCATGGTTAACAATAAAGGGCATCTTCTCTAAATAATGAAATCACCCAGGATAAGCCGTAAACCGATGGGAACAATAAAAAACTAACCCTGTGTAGCCAGATGGGGTGAAAGGAATCCGAAGTTGGAAATCCTCGACATTCATTTGCTATCATTGGAACATGTTCAGTTACCTTCTAGAAACAGAAATTATATGTCAACGTCGGGATTACCAGTCCCAATTCCCACACTCTATGTGGGCGTTGGGTGAACTGGGATCTGATCTCTACTTTTAACAGAAGATTTCTGCAATAGAAGGTAAACCCAGGGGGAGCACGCAGTGGTTTAGGCCTCACCCTTGGTACTTTTATTGGTAGGAGGGATGAGGGAAGTGGGAGGTATAGATCTCTTAGGGGCCCCCCGTTTAAAAGGTACACCGGGGAAACTATTTGTCCGAGTGTTCACTACTAGCAAATGCTCGGTCGGTCGTGGCAGCCCACACACACGGTCAGATATTTCCACCATCGGTCAGTCGGCCGAAAAATTTTAACCAGTTTGTACCCACAACAGTTCTTACTTTGCATCCATCGTTTCTCAAGGGAAGTGACTGGACTGTTCACTGCAACATGGATGGGTTTTCAAACAGCTGTTAATTGGAGTCAAGCAAAACCTCAATTTAATTAGCAGTCAAAACAGAAACTGTGTTTTAGCCTAATTATTTTGTTTGTACAAATAATAGCAAATATATAAATAAACATATACAGCATACCTTCTATTTATTTCCAGGCACCTCTTTATTAATTAAGCAGAGAGCAGTTGTCCTTGTAAATCTCCGTATGTAAATGTAGATCTCCCAATGGGGTAGAACACTGCAAAGACAATGGTTGTAGCACAATTCTTTTTGTTTCCATTAATGAGTGGCAAGTCTTCTAGGACGATCACAGTGAATGGACTCAACATGCCCAGAGTTCATTTAAAATGAATTTTGATGAATGTCGGGCTGCAAATTAGATGAATGACCAAGTTGGGATTTATCACCTAAAAATCACAAATGCTTTTTTTCCATTATTTAATAGTGTTTTTATTTTCGTAGTTAGCTAAAACAATCACAGATAAACAACTTTTACATTTTAAATTGTTTTAAACATTTTAAATATGACACAAATAGTATTTAGTCTTAAAAATGGAACAAATGCAATGCATACTTTTTATTTAAGGCATGTCCCATCCACAAAATGAAGTGTATAGTAGGTAGAGAGTTTCCTCCATGCTACAGTGTCTTTTTCAAAAACTGAAATTGTTTCAGTAGTGTAGGGACCCTCTCCCAACCCTAACCGCAATACCGTAGCAACATAACATAGTCATTGAGGTTAAATAAAGACATGCGTCCTTTTCACCCTCCTTTCTAACCCCACCAAACAGTTGATCCAGCGGAAGGGGAAAAAAAACAGCTAAAAAATAAAATTCCTTCCTGACTGGCAATCGGAAGGTATCCCTGGATCAACTAGAACTACAGTATATGTATTAATACCCAGTAATTCTCAATATTATATAAGCCTCCCCTACACCAGAACCCACTGATATGTATTAATACAGCAATTCTCAATATTATAATAGTATCCCCGTACAACCAGAACTATGTATATGTATTAATACCAGCAATTCTCAATATTATAAGTTATCCCCGTACCACCAACTAAAGTATATGTAATTAATACCACAATTTTTTTATTTATATAGATAGTATCCCCTTACCAACCAGAACTACAGTAATATTTATTAACCAGTAATTCTCAATATTATATAGTTCTCCCCGTACCAACCAAACTACCGTAAATTGCATATAACACCAGTATTCTCAATATATATAGTATCCCCCCGTACCAACCAGAACTACAGAATATGTATTAATACCATAATTCTCAATACTATATCGTATTCCTGTATCCCTGTACCAACCAGAACTACAGTAATTTGTATTAAAGGGTATGTCCACCCTTGAAATACATTTTTTTTGCTACTACATCCCCCTGTCACCCCCAGCCCAACCACTATTTTGATTTATTAGAAAAAGTTCCCCAAACTTTACTACCTCCCCTCTTTTCCTCCGCCGCGCTGCCGGCCTCCCCTGCTGCGAGAAATGCAGCAGAGGGGCGGGACCGGCAGTTCGCATCTGTGATTGCAGAGCGGCGCCAATCACAGGTGGGCTTCCGCATTCAGTGCGGCGGAGGAAAGAGGGGACGGTAAGTAATGTTTGGGGCACTTTCTAAGAAAATAAACATAGGCGGTTGGGGCTGGTGAACAGGGGGAATTATTATAGGCAAAAGGTTTACACTAGGGGATGGAATCCTAATCGGGAGGGAGAGGGAGGGGGAGGGAGGGTGAGAAGGGCTGCAGTACACATGCCGAAACTTCTCTGGAGGCCAGGTAGGAGGCAGAGTCCTATATGGGACTCTGCTATCCTCCTGGTGGGCAGTTTTGGGACTTTGGGGGGGGCACTATCAGGAGAACCGATGGACGCTGGGATGTGAGTAGGATTAAACTACACTAAAAAACCCAAATTGAGCCAGTAGTGGGGGGGATTAATAGTTTTGGGGTGGACTGCCCTTTAATACCAGTAATTCTCATATTATATTAGTTCCCTTTACACCAGACTATAGTATATGTATTAATACCATTAATTCTCATTATTATATAGTATCCTGTACCAAACAGACTACTATATGATTAAATCCAGTAAGTATTCTCATAATTAGTATTCATTCCACCACCAGAACCTACAGTATATGTATGTTATACCAGTAATTCTCATATTATATGTATCCCTGTACCAACCGAGTACAGTAAATATGTATTAACTCCAGTAATTCTCAATTATTAATAGTATTCCCTTACCAAACCAGAATACGTATATATATTAATACCAGTAATCTCAATTTTTTAGAACTTTTTTTTTTAGTTTAGAAACTTATTCTAGCCCACTTTTAAAGTATTACAATGAATTGCCCATTACCACATCTGCTGGAGCAAGACATTCCGCTTTTTTCACTGTCTCACTGTAATGAACCTTTCCTAACCTAAAGATGAAACTTCTTCTTCCACTCTTAAAAGGATTTAAACGTGTCCGCTGATATGAACCGATTAGTAAACAATGCACTGGAGAGTTATTGTATGGCCCAGTAATATATTTGTATGAAACCCATGTACATTTTACTTGTGGATTCGATGCTTGCGTATAGGCTTTAAAGGACACTTTACTCGTAGATTCGATGTTTGCGCCTAGATACCATGGACATTTACTCGCGGATTCGATGCTCGCGTATAGGTTTTAATGGACACTTTACTCGCAGATTCGATGCTCGCGTATAGGTTTTAATGGACACTTTACTCGCAGATTCGATGCTCGCGTTCGTGCCTAGATACCATGGACATTTTACTTGCGGATTCGATGCTCTTGTATAGGATTAATGGACCCTTTACTCGCGGACTCGCGTATAGGTATAATAGGGATTTTACTCGCACATTCGAACGGTCGAACATTCAATATTTATCGAAAGTCCGAAAATAACGCCGCGCTATTCCAAAAACAATTTTAGCCAGTGTGAAATGATGCAAAAACTCACATAACTTGGGTTTTGCACGATCGACCCAAAAAGTGGAAATGACACATCTCACCAACCTACACAACTGGTCAATACTCGTTACCAACCGTGTTTCTATCCAGGGGTCCCTGAGAGGTTGCTTGGGGTCCTCAAGAGAATGACAGAAACTGTATGGATCCACCATTTTGATGGATACAGATATATTTTTCTATAAATTTATCATTATTATAAATTATGTATTTTGATGATTTGATGACTGAAAAAAAAATATTTGTAATCATAATTTTATGTAGGGTGTCCCAAGACAGGAAAATCGTTTCAAGGGTTCCCCACGAGGAAAATAATAAACACTGCTTTATACCATATGAAGTTGAATTATGATGAACTACACCCAGTACACACCTCCCCCCTCTCACCTTTCCTGACACCTCCCGATCTGGATTGTGCAGATATATTTGGGTTATTTCCCAACAAGAACCAATCCCCATAGAACCCCTTGAGTCTACTTCTGATAATTGGAATTCTAATAATGCTGGATTTTCAAGCCACTAAGTAATCAGAAAGTAATGAATGGTTTCTATATTTTACATCACCATATAGTAATGATATACCCTGTTAATGGATGTTGCAAAGTACCTGTGGTATCTGACTTGGTCTATTTTACCACCATGGTATAGATGCTGCAGTACTGTATACCACACTATTAGACCACAAAAGTCTAAGAAAAATACCCTCCTAATGAGCACAAACCACCTCAGGGTTCTACAAAATATCCTTTATTTTAGTGAACACACTACCAGCCCCACATCACACATAGAGATGGCCGAACTTTTCAAAGTTTGGTCCGTTTTCGAACTTTCGAACTATATGGAAAGTTCGAAAACGGACCCTTAAAGTCAATGGGAGTCAAATAGTTTGAAAAGCTCTAATGAATACAATTCAAATATTAATGGTAACTTAATGTAAATGGCTGTGGGACCTGGAAATGGTCTGGGAACACGTTCGAATATCCAGGACTTTCGAAAAATCTATTTTACTCTCACTCGCGCTATTTTCAAGCTCGTTTCGTGCCTAGGTACCATGTAATTTTACTCGCGATTCGATGTTCGCCCCTGGTACCATGTACATTTTACTCGGATTCGATGTTCGCTATAGGTTTTAATGGACACTTTACTCGCAGATTCGATGTTCGCGCCTAGATACCATGGACATTTTACTTGCGGATTCGATGCTCGCGTATAGCTTAATGGACACTTTACTCGCGGATTCGATGTTCACGGCTAGATACCATGGACATTTTCTTGCGGTTCGATGCTCGCGTATAGGCTTTATGGACCTTTACTCGGATTCGATGTTCACCCTAGATACCATGGACATTTATACTCGCGGATTCGATGTTCGCACCTGGTACATGTACATTTTACTCGAGGATTCGATGTTCGCGTATAGGTTTTAATGGACACTTACTCGCGATTCGATGTTCGCGCCTAGATACCATGGCATTTTACTTGCGGATTCGATGCTCGCGTAAGGCTTTAATGGACACTTTACTCGCGGATTCGATGTTCCGGCTAGATACATGGACATTTTACTGCGGATTCGATGCTCGCGTATAGGTTTAATGGACACTTTACTCGCGGATTCGATGTTCACCGCCTAGATACCATGGACATTTTACTTGCGGATTCGATGCTCCGTATAGGCTTAATGGACACTTTACTCGCGGATTCGATGTTCACGCCTAGATACCATGGACATTTTACTTGCGGATTCGATGCTCACGTATAGGCTTTATGCACTTTACTCGCGGATTCGATGTTCACGCCTAGATACCATGGACATTTTACTTTGGGATTCGATGCTCGCGTATAGGCTTTAATGGACACTTTACTCGCGGATTCGATGTTCACACTAGATACCATGGACATTTTACTTGCGGATTCGATGCTCGCGTATAGGCTTAATGGACACTTTACTCGCGGATTCGATGTTCGCGCCTAGATACCATGGACATTTTACTTGCGGATTCGATGCGCGTATAGGCTTTAATGGACACTTTACTCGTAGATTCGATGTTCGCGCTCTAGATACCATGGACATTTTACTCGCGGATTCGATGCTCACGTAAGGCTTTAATGGACACTTTACTCGTAGATTCGATGTTTGCGCCTAGATACCATGTACATTTTACTTGTGGATTCGATGCTCGTTATGGCTTTAATGGACACTTTACTCGTAGATTCGATGTTCGCGCCTAGATACCATGGACATTTTACTTGTGGATTCGATGCTTGCGTATAGGCTTTAATGGACACTTTACTGTAGATTCGATGTTTGCGCCTACATACCATGTACATTTACTTGTGGATTCGATGCTTGCGTATAGGCTTTAAGGACACTTTACTCGTAGATCGATGTTTGCGCCTAGATACCATGGACATTTACTCGCGGATTCGATGCTCGCGTATAGGTTTTAATGGACACTTTACTCGCAGATTCGATGCTCGCGTATAGGTTTTAATGGACACTTTACTCGCAGATTCGATGCTCGCGTTCGTGCCTAGATACCATGGACATTTTACTTGCGGATTCGATGCTCTTGTATAGGATAATGGACCCTTTACTCGCGGTACTCGCGTATAGGTATAATAGGGATTTTACTCCACATTTTCCGAACGGTCGAACATTCAATATTTATCGAAAGTCCGAATATTGAAAATCCCCTTCTAAGTCATTTATAAACAGATTAAACAGAAGCGATCCCAGTACTGAACCGAGGGACCCCACTTAGAACTTTAGCCCACATAGATGTAGCTCCATTTACCACCACTCTCTGTTTGCGTTCCAATAACCAATTCTCTATCCATGTACAAATGTTTTTTTCTAGGCCAACAGTCCTCAGTTTATACATTAGTCGCCTATGTAGCACAGTATCAAGTTTTAGCAAAATCTAAGTATACCACATCCACTGCTGTGCCTGAATCTAAATTCTTACTCACTTAATTTTTCTGGCACAATCTACTATCTATCTATCTATCTATCTATCTATCTATCTATAATCTATCTATCTATCTATCTATCTATCTATCTATCTGCCTGTCTGTCTGTCTGTCTATCTATCTGTCTATCTGTCTTTATCTATGTATCTATCTATCTATCGATCGATCTATCGACCTATCTGTTTCAATATCTATCGATCTATCTATCTGTTTCAATGTCTGTCTGTCTGTGTCTGTCTGTCTGCCTGTCTGTCTGTCCATCCGTCCGTCCATCCATCTGTCTTAATCTCTATCTATCTATCTTTCGGGGCCCTAGGGGGAAAAAAAAGGAATACATTACTTAAAGCTGCAGCTTCCAAATACAAGTCAGTTGATTTTAGGGTGTACATATCCTTAAGCTTCCCATTATGTACCTTCATCTCTAAAATGAGCTCAGGGTTATTAGATTTCACCAGATCCAACAATGCATCCTGTCTAGTAGGAACCATCTGTGAAAGAAAATGCTCATAAAGGAGATTTAAAAACTTGGTACCTTTTGAGGTGCTGGCAGTTCCCTTACTCCAATCAATGTCAGGGTAATTGAAATCCCCATAACCAAAAAATGCCCCATACCATCAGCCTTTGCCAACTGCATATGGAGATTTATTTCCACATCCTCACTGGCATTTGGTGGCTTATAACATACCCCAACAATTAATTTACCTACTTTCTTGCCTTCTGTAAATAGCTCCACCCTTATTGTATCTGCCTTATCGTCTATACCCCCATCTATGTCATCTTTTAAATTTGACTTTGATTCTTGTTTAACATACATACATACTCCCTCTCCTTTCTTATTAACTCTGTCATGTCTAAATAAGGAGTATTGTGTGGTGTGCACAATAAATGCACGTTTGTTTATAGCAATACCTGTGGGGTTGTCTGAGTTTTTGGTTGCTCTTTACTACACATTTTTATTTTGAATTTATGTCCAGGAACAGACATCTGGGCAACCAAAGTCTATAGTAGATGGGTGACTGGAATTGCATCTAAATAAGGAGTAACCCTTCAATATTTCCTGTCCAGTGTGTGAATCATTTTAGCCATGTTTCTGCTACTGTATACCTTCACATCATACCTTTCCTTAAAAGCTATTAGTTCTAGTTCTCTAGTTTTACAGACCGACTTCTTGCATTTGTAAACATACATTTTAGATTATCATTCAATTTACTTCCAACTGGATGTACATGCTCCTTATCCTCTATGCTCCCCCCTCCCCCATTTCCACCCTCATTATCTTATTAGCCCTCTGATCCCTCCCTCCATACATTGGACTACACAAGGGAGACAGAGGGAATAGGGATAGCCATGTTTATTTTATATTTGTAAAAAGCCTCCAAAACTTACTGACCAGAACGCCTTCCTTCGGCCTTAGGGTTGGGAAAGGGAAGCCTACACTACGGAAAAAAATGCAATTTTTGGATGGACATACTCTTTAAGGAAAAAACAAACCAAACTTTTGAAAATGATGTCATGTATTAAATACTGTGGCTGTCAATCAAAGTTCTTTAACACTATTTAGTAGGTCCTCAAGCTCCATCTTGATGATTTCTAATAGCACGGACATATTTCCATGTAATAAAGGTCTGTAAGTATACACCAGGGGTGCCCAACCTGAGCCGCACTAGTGGCCCCCATGCAGTGACCAGGCCGCGGCGTTAGCCCTGCCCCCAATCTGCCCAAGACTACCCCGGAATGCCCAAACCACGCACCCTACTAACAGATCCAATGAACATTATTGTATTTAAAATAACAAGACACCATGCACAAAAGTGGAGTTTTTTTTTTAAAGGGCATGTCCACCCCCTTATGGTTGTCCTGAAGGGCCTGATGAAAATCCCCCCAAAAAATGAAGAGTAGGAGCCTGCTGTGTGTAATCCGTAACTACCCGCACAATAAATGCACGTTTGTTTATAGCAATACCTGTGGGGTTGTCTGAGTTTTTGGTTGCTCTTTACTACACATTTTTATTTTGAATTTATGTCCAGGAACAGACATCTGGGCAACCAAAGTCTATAGGAGATGTGGTGAGCTGAATTGCATCTAAATAAGGAGTACCCTTCAATATTTCCTGTCCAGTCGTGTGAATCATTTAGCCATGTTTCTGCTACTGTATACCTATCACATCATACCTTTCCTTAAAAGCTATTAGTTCTAGTTCTCTAGTTTTTACAGACCGACTTCTTGCATTTGTAAACATACATTTTAGATTATCATTCAATTTACTTCCAAACTTGGATGTACATGCCTCCTTATCCTCTATGCTCCCCCCTCCCCCATTTCCACCCTCTATTATCTTATTAGCCCTCTGATCCCTCCCTCCATACATTGGACTACACAAGGGTAGACAGAGGGAATAGGGATAGCCATGTTTATTTTATATTGTAAAAAAGCCTCCAGAAACTTACTGACCAGAACGCCTTCCTTCGGCCTTAGGGTTGGGAAAGGGAAGCCTACACTACGGAAAAAAATGCAATTTTTGGATGGACATACTCTTTAAGGAAAAACAAACCAAACTTTTGAAAATGATGTGCAATGTATGTAAATACTGTGGCTGTCAATCAAAGTTCTTTAACACTATGTAGTTAGTAGGTCCCTCAAGCTCCATCTTGATGATTTCTAATAGCACGGACATATTTCCATGTAAAAAGGTCTGTAAGTATACACCAGGGTGCCCAACTGAGCCGCACTAGTGGCCCCCTGCAGTGACCAGGCCGCGGCGTTAGCCCTGCCCCCAATCTGCCCAAGACTACCCCGGAATGCCCAAACCACGCACCCTACTAACAGATCCAATGAACATTATTGTATTTAAAATAACAAGACACCATGCACAAAAGTGGAGTTTTTTTTTTAAAGGGCATGTCCACCCCCTTATGGTTGTCCTGAAGGGCCTGATGAAAATCCCCCCAAAAAATGAGAGTAGGAGCCTGCTGTGTGTAATCCGTAACTACCC